>SRPX01000002.1:0-193213 GCA_018360215.1 Claviceps spartinae | reverse complement strand
GGCAGAGGTGGGGCATCGCGATTATCTTCATCTATCTATCAACGCCTCGAAAACCACGGAAACGTCATCGCAGGCCCTGACCATGATCAGCAAGACCGGGCAAGTTGAGGAGGCCGTCCCGGCTACGCAATTGACTTAGTAGCCTGTAGGCGCCGGCGTGTTCTGCTGGGCCACGAATGACGTACGTAATATGGGCAGATACAATGATAGAAGAATTCAGAACACCGAAAATGAATTAATTGAATTGAGCGAGTCGAGAAGTTAAAATGAATCGCCGAGGCCTCGGGGCGGCGTGGTGATTTTGAGACATGCGTACAGTTTGTTCATTTCCTTCCCACTGTAATTTGGCGGGGTACAAAGGAGACCAAGAATTATGGAGAATGCTGTCCGGTTAGCAATTTTATGCTGTCCGAATAGGAATGCTCGTTAATAATGCCGTGGCCGATGTTCTGGCCAATGTCGAGAACGGGCCGAATCACCGGGATGCAGCATCACAAATGTAAGAGGCAGTGGAAGCGCGCCGGCACTTCATGAATGCAATTGCGAAACAACAACACAGTGTGATCCAGCCGAGCTTTTTGAGGCAACTCGAGGAACTCCCGCGGCATTTTGAGAGAAATCCTGGATCCCGAGACTTCTCCCCGCTGAACCAAGCACCAGGCTTCCGGGCTTCGCTGTACGGAGTATGTATGTACATCTCCGTATCACTCTGTGCTCCGTAGAAACGAAAGAACATCCGGACGGCGGAAGGGAGCCGCGCCCCATAGTGACATCATGCCGAGCCATCTCCGGGGCGCAAAGAAGCGAAACATGTCGAGGAAATAACGAGTCAATTGAGCCAACTTCGTGCACTCACGCACGGACAGACACGGCAGTTCAATGCAAGAACCTGAAACTTGAAAGACAATGATAGATCATAGGACCCTGAATTGACAAGTCACAACCCGCAAAAGAAATCGCGCCCACAGCCGCGGCCTCGGAATTCCGTCTCCCGAATCGATCGAGTTGCTTGTCGCATGCTCCGTAGGTAACCCTGAACGAGCCAAGCCGTTGGTAGCCCCACCTCTCCGCCCGATCCGACCCCTTCGCGCGATTACGGCCCGGAACATTTTCATTGTGCCTTGTCGTGAGGCATTTTGCAGAATACATAATCAAGTTGGGAAGGGCAAGAATGCTTCATTGCAACGCGAATATCTGTCTCTTATGAGGGGGATGTTGTGTATACAAAGGCGCGGGAGCTGGGATAACCAAGCAGCGTCCGTCGCTTCTGGTGTCCGAAATTCCGCCACTCTTTCACCACCAAAGAATCCACGATACAATACTCCGTAACTCCGTACCTACATATGTACATACCTCATACATAGCAGCTGATTGACGCAGTTGACGATGCCCCACCCTGATGGTTACATCAGACCCTAGAGCCATATTAGGTATATAATCTAAACCGCTTGGCCCCCATCCATCATCTACAGACTAACCAGTAACTCCCCCTCCCCCCTAGAACCAACACAACAACGGCACAGCATCCCATTGCCGACGTCTTCCTCGCACCACCTCACTCAACCTTCTTCCAACAATGAGCGGCAAAACTGCAGACGAACAGGCTCACTACCGCCATGTCATGCGCGGTGGCCTCATCGGCGGCTCACTTTGTCTGACCCTCGGCCTAGGCGGCGCAGTCATCGCCTCGCGCCGCTACGCAGCTTTCCGCAGCTTGACGCTTCCCTTCCGCGCCTTCCTCGTCACCTCAACGGGTACCTTTGGCGCCATTGTTTACGCAGAAAAGTCTTCCAACGAGTTCTTGCGCCAGCACGATCCCAACTACGGATACCAGGATGCCACACAGCGCGCCCTGCGGATTGCCCGCGAAAACGAGACCTCGTATGAACGCTTCATGGAATGGGGTCGTGAGAACAGGTACTCTATTGTGTTTGTCTCGTGGCTCGCTAGCATGGCCGTGGCGCTGGCCCTCGTGGGAAGATCGCCGATGAGTACGGCGCAGAAGCTTGTACAGGCAAGAATGTATGCTCAGGGGTTGACGCTGGCGGTGCTGATTGCCAGTGCGGCGTTTGAGATGAATGATGCGAAGCAAGGGAGGTCGAGATGGGAGACGATCAAGATGCTGGATCCGGATGATCCAGAGCATAAGCATATCATTGAGAAGAAGGTCCATAAGGAGGAGTATGAGGGGCAAGATCTGTGGAAGGGTAAGCATGAATTCCGATTGACTCATAGATTGTTTGCGCTATGCTGACTTGGTCGTGATGATGTAGATATGGTTGCGGCTGAGGAGCGCCGTTTGGCTTCCAAGAACTCGACTGATGCCAAGGCATGAGTTCCTTTCACTCGGCACGGCATGAATTCCAACGAATAACAAGAAGAGACACATAAAACTTTGTGTCCTCTCTCTCTCGCCCCGTTCAAAAACTCGATCTCTTTCCACCGATCAATATTCATGCAATACACACTCGAATCCGATTTAATACACGCACACAAACACACATCTAGAACTCCAACCCCACTCCATCTATTGTAACGAGCCAATTCGCAAAACGCCATTAAAGAACTTTTCTAGACGTACGAAACATAATAAGGGACAGAATACATCTTCTAGGTCGTTTCTTTCCCTTGTTTTGCCTTTCCTTTATTTTATATGTTATTCCTTTTCCGTTTCTATTGCTAGGGCCCCCTTTCCTACGGGTTGGATGCTGGAGTGCAAAGGGGGATGGAAACAGGCAAGCAAGACGATGTCCACTGCAGGGCGTTCCTTTGTATATACATGGTCTGCATTACCCAGTATAGTGAGATGGCGATTGCCTGTTTGTCACAACAGCAAAAACTGAGTTGGCTACGACATGTAATATCTCGCTATGTTCCGAACGTCATGATACATGAAACCGCATTCGTGGTTGCAGGCCACTGCTCGCCCCTATCTCTACACGCGCCGTTGTCAGATGGGGCGTAATGTATAGGCGTAGTACTCTTTTATGTTGTGCCATGGTGTAGTGTCTGCTGGTGTTGCCTTTCGACTTGAACACGCACCCATGTGCTCAGTCTTGGAGCATCATGATCCTAAGCTCCATGCATCTGTCGTCATAAGCACTCAGTGCACCCGTAATACTTCACGGTCAATGCGCTCATGATCGTAAGTCTCAGTACACCCAATTCTCTAAACTCGGAACATCCATTCTTTCGCACTGAGTGCATCCATCAAGTGATCTTCCACAATTGGCACACTAATCATTCGGCAAACTCAGTACATCCATGATCCATTAAGTCTCTATGGATTCATGGTCCAGACCTAACCTCATTAAACTCAGTATATCCAATTTTCTGTGACCCCAAAGCAAAAGAATGCTATAATGAACGCCATGGATTCTCCCCCTCTTCCATCACCATCTCCTCCATGCACACAAAACAAGCCCCTGGTCTTGCACAGCTTCCCCTAACTGTCCTGTCTGCGTAGATAGAAAGCCGAGTCACGAAAGGGTATCATTACATTCCAAACACAAGCCCCCCAAAACATTGGTACCCAAGAAAGAAGAAGGGACCAGAAAACCAGAAAACAGCAACGCAAACTTTTGCCAAGATGCAAAACGATACCCCTCCAAAACCTTCAAACAAAAACCTTTCTGCAAACCTTTGACCTCTCAAAAACACTTTTGGCAAAAGTCAGATAAATTTACCCTTCATGTTGAAAACTGTTCAACTCCTTCATCTCGACTTCCCCAAAATCATGTTTCCTCAGCTTAGCCTTCTGACCACTGACTCTGCACACACATATCCCGGAAGATCCTCCCCCCCCCCCCCCCCCCCCCCCCCTCTTCTCTATCCCACAACTCCCGCGGCCAAAATCATGTCCCTCAGCTTCGCCTTCTCACCACTCTGCTCACACATATCCCGAAAGATCCCCCCTTCCCGATCCCACAACTCCCGCGGGCTTCCAAACTCCGCCACAGTACCCTCGCTGAGCACGAGAATCCGGTCAAAGTCCGCAATGGTGCTTAGCCGGTGCGCAATGACAATGAGGGTGCTGTCTGTGAATTGCTCGCGGATGCTGCGCTGGATGAGCGCATCCGTTGCCATGTCTACGGCTGAGGTTGCCTCATCGAGAACCATGACCTTGGGGCGGGAGACGATGGCTCGGGCAATGCATAGGAGCTGGCGCTGGCCCTGGGATAGGTTGCCACCGGATTCGGAGATGCCGCTCGATAAGTCGCGGAAGATGTTGGCATTTTTGGGAGCCATGGTCGATATGGCGGCGGCGGCGGCGGCGGCGGTTGATGATGACGATGATGAGGGCCCGTTGGCGGGTGTCGCAGGGGCAGAGTCGACGAGGTGTACGCGAGAGAGACAGTCCTTGAGCTCCTCGTCGGTGTAGTCCTCAAAGGGATCCAGATTGGTGCGGATGGTGCCAGAGAATAGTACAGGATCTTGTGGGATAATGGCCAGACGAGATCGCAAATCGTGTAGACGGATCTTGGAAATATCGATGCCGTCAATCTTGACTTGGCCGGATCGAGCTTCGAGGAATCGGAATAGAGCTAGCGTGAGTGAGGATTTGCCTGCTCCGGTGCGGCCGATGACGCCGATGCGCTCATTGTTCTTCACGTCAAACGAGACACCCTTGAGAACGGGGGGCATATCGTCCGAGTAGCCCACCACGAGATTCTTGACCTCCATATTGCCGGTCGCTGGCCATGCTGCGGGGGGTATCTCACCGCCCAGGTCCTCTGTTTCGACCTCGGTGTACTCAATGACACGTTCGGCTGCATTCATGTCGAGTTCCAGCGTGGCGTATCCTCGGATGGCCATGAGCATATTGCCAGAAAAGTCTAGCGCAAAGGAGAGTGTGAAGCCCGCCAGTGCGGCGTCCACAAAGGACGAACCGACCACGATGATGCCAACGATGGTCGTGAAGATGGAGCCAAGCAAGGCCATGCGGAATCCTAACCAACGATTGAGAGACCAGTTGTGTATCGAGATAGTGTCCCAGGTGTCGAGGAGGCCGTGCATTCTGTCGACGTAAACTTGTGTTTTTCGGAACGCTCGCAGCGTGGACACGCCGGCCAAGGACGAGTTGAAGAGCTCGAAAACGGGAGACTTGGCATTGCTCTCTAGTCGTTTCACGGGTCGTGCACCATCAAGGAATTTGATCGCCACATAGGCACCAGCAACGAATAAGATGACAGCCAGGGGGATCATGAGACGGGAGACCAATAGCGCTGCCACACATACGCCCAACAAGCCCAAACTGCGCGAGAAGAAGAAGCCCAGATCCATTGTGATTCTGTTGTCAATGATGTCAAAGTCGGCTGTCATTCTGTTGAGCACTCGGCCGACCGGAACTGTGTCGAGCCAACGCAACCGTGTCCGCATAATCGTGAACAGTATTCGGCGGAACAAAGTCCTCGCCGCCTTGATGCTAATGATGAAGGACCAGATGAAACGCAGCGTGCCGATGATGCCACTAGCAGCTGCGATGGCGATATAGACCCAGAGATAGTAGGAGAGGTTATGCTCGGACTGACCCGAAGGAGTCAGGTTGTGAGACATCGTTGCCGAGTGTAAAGAGCTGTGTCGATAAGACAGGCCATACGCCATGCCGTGCTCAGCGACAGCAGCAGCAGAAGCAGCAGAAGACGTCTTCTCCGAAGCACCGGTCCAGATACGCACCCACCAGTTACGTCCGAGGTTTCCTGCTTCAAACATTACAAACAAGACTGCGCAGATCCCCCAGAGTGCCCAACCACCACCGCTGCTGAGAAAAGTGCCATATACATGTGCTTTGACGTTGCCCTTGGCACGCACCTCATCCGCGACAAACGTCTTGGCCGTCTTTGATGGCACCTTGTGCAAGGTATTCGCATCTTCGTCCAAGTCGTCCACCTCTTCAGAGGAGTAGTCTTGCGAGTTCACAGCAGTGGCCTCGTCTGTCCCGTCATCCACTTGAATTTCCTGCTGGCTCTGCTCGTGGCTTTTGATCAATGCGAGGGTGCCGTCTTCAGCCAAATCCGATGTCAGACCACAATGCAAGATCGTACCCTCCCCGAGTTCAACGAGATATTTTGTCAAAGATTCGACGAGTGCGACATGATGAGTGACCAGCAATCTTGTTCGACCCTTGCAGATAGGACCAGCGATGCACTTATCAAAGATATGGCGTCCGACGTGCGCGTCTACGGCACTGAAGATATCGTCCATGATGAGAATTTCGGCCCGCGAGTAGATGGCGCGAGCAAGAGTAAGACGCCATTTCTGGCCACCACTGAGGTTGATGCCGTTGGCACCAAGCTCGGTCTGGTCGCCGTCGGTCAGTATCTCAATGTCCTTCTTCAAAGCACAGACCTCAAGAACAGCATCGTAGCGGTTCTTGAAAAAGGGCAATCCGAATAGAATGTTGTCGCGAAGGGAGGCGCTCTCGAGCCAGGGGCTTTGCCCAACATAAGCTACAGCACCGGGAAGAATCCAGTTTCCAGGGTGTGCCTTGTCATCGTGACGATCGAACGGCGATGCGACCGTCGGTGGTACGAATATCGTACCATCAATCAAGTCACACTCTCCTAGCAGAGCACTGAGCAACAAACTCTTTCCGGTTCCGGTCTTACCAGAGATCACGGAAAGTTCTCCTGCGGGGAATGATAGGTTGATGTTGTTCAAGATGAACCGTTCCTCTTCGGGAATATCATCGTCGACAGGCCAAGCGATGGTGGCATTATCGAAAGCAATATCATGGCCTTCTGTCAGGTTCTTCTTCATCTCTGGGCCTTTGAGATACTTGTCGATACGCCGAATTGAAACCAGTGTATCGATTGCGCTGGTAAGAAGTTCCGGAAGCACTGACAGGGAAACTTCCAAGCTCTTGAAAATGCCAATGCTTACGAAAGCAACAGAAGGTGCAAGATGTCCATTGGTGATGGCATAGACAGCCAAAGACGTAGCTGCCAGAAGAATCGGGCTGACGACCCAGCAGAAAAACAAAATGCTGTCGGCCTTGAACACGCTCTTGAGAGATGAGATCTCAATCTCTCTCATGGCAAGAATTTTCTTTTCCCATTGACCTTCGAGGGCAGAGAACTTGATTTGACGCATGCCTAGCAAAGCTTCGTTGACTACGGCCAGCTTTTTGTCTCGATTCTTCATCAGTCTTGTCTCGGCTTTGAGATAGAATCTCGCAGCAATCGTGTTGGCGGGGAGAACAAACGACCATGCTAAAATGCCAGCGCCAAACGGAATCCACCCGATGAGATTGACAAGGTAACCCGAGTAAAGGAACAGTTTTCCAACGCTGTTGATGATATAGAGCTGCATGATTGCGAAATCGGAAATGTGTTTTGTGTCCACGCCGACAAGATTCGCAATGGCTTGCTTGGACTTCAAAACGCTATCATCGTCGTCTCCTTCTTCGTCCTTTTTACCGTCGTTATCCTCCCCGGATGTATCGCTCTCGATGGCTTTCTCGGCGTTCTTGACGTTCTTTCGGCGAAGCGACTTCTCGAATATTAGGGCAGAGAGCTGCCCTCTGACGGGCGCAAAGAGTTTGGTGATGGAAAACCATACTACCCAGCCGTCCAGCCACTGTGAACGCGGTCAGATTTGAGATCATGTTGGCAATGCGGTTACTTGATATGCTGAGCGCAATCTTAGTGACTTACCTGTTCACCCAGGGTAAAAAGACCCATCAGAAACACCAATCCCCAAAGCTCGCGTGGCGTGCCCATGCCAGCATCCCGGTCCTCCAGCAATTGTACTATTCGAAGCATGGCCCAGAAAGGGCCGATTCCAATGCCGCATCGAATTAGAATAACGATCCATTGCACAAAAACACGCACGCCGTAAGCCTTGAGCAAGGACTGCAGCAAGCCACCCCGATAGTTTGCTTTATTCCATACATCGACGAGATTCTCGGTTCGAATGGTATGATCAGGTCGCGGAATATCCTTGTTGTCGAGATCGCCCTTGCGTTGGGCGGTCTGGAGAAGATCGTTCACCCAGCTCCATGTGTATCGACTCAAAACTGAGGTAGTCCACTCATTATCAACCTTTTCTCCCTTGTAGAAGACTTCAGGCCGGCGGGGTATAGTTAAGCATGAAAAGAGCAACGGGATCAACACGAAGACGTTGACGATGCGCACAATGAGTTGTGCATTGTTCCTTGGCGAAGAAAAATCGCTCACGTAGCTGGCTTCTGCAATCGTTACGGCGGCGGTCATCAAGCTTGAGAGAAACGCCCACAAGCCCAGATCGTGCGACTTGACAGATGAATGGTTCATCTTAATGAAGATAGCTTGCAGAACGATAGCGGCCTATGAAAGACGGGAAATTAATGCCTGGTTAGCATGCGCCGCATATGCGCACATTTTAGATTCGTCGGTTATAGATATGATATGTGAACCAACTTACCCAACAACCATTCGAAAGCCAATTCTCCAAGGCAAGGTCATCGCCGAGGGGATCAAGGATCGACAAGATGGTCGCAGCGATTGAAAGACCAAAGCCGATCACGCTAGATATCAGAAGACAAATCTTGGGCGCCTTGTTTGAGAAAGCTGCCATTGATTCTGGCGTGCTTTTACCGTCAACATCTTCATAAAAGTTGTCACGAGGCGTACGATCCCGTAGTTGAGCAAGCAGTGCGAAGAGTCCCGGCAAGCTACTCAGACAGCTGACCCCCAAGCCTGCAGCACAGAGCGGCAGGAGTATTGCATCGTTCATGATGAAGTTTGGCGGGCCCAAGCTACAATTGTTTAGTTTCCTTCAGAGGACAATAAGAAAACTTCAACTGGGATTTATTTACAGGGCGACTCTGTTTGGTGACAATGCGTCACCCGAAAACGCGACGGCACAGAGATAATGGCCTGACACCGTTTCGAAGTGTGGTACCGAGCAATTGCGAGGCGCGATCGCGGAAGAGAAACGGCTTGGAGATGTTAATATCTTGATGGATAACAGTGATGAAGCGCGTCGCGCCAAAAGACAGGGCTCAATTCAGCATGAAGCAGCACGAGCTGAAAGCACAGGAAGAGCAAGGTCAGGCAAATATAATGCAATCACAGACTCAATAGAGCCACGACACGGTATCTTAAGTTGAGGTTTGGGATAGGCCTTAGACCAAGGAGGAACAAGTTTAGTGAAGATACCGACTGGCAGCCCGCCAGCCTCGCGTAATGAAGGACCCTGGGTCGATGGATCTGTGAGGACTCTGAGGAGTCATCACTCATCAGTAATCCTAGTCCGTGTTATGTAGGTCTCACTCAATGGCTGATCCCTTGAGGCTTGGTGGTCATCGGCTTGAACGGGGTGTGGATTTGATTGACGCATATGGGGGTCGATCAACGTTGCGACGGCCTCTATTTAGCGGTTGGTGCGGAGTTTGATAGTTTTGATTGTCGCCGGCAGTGGGGCGAGTAGGCGGTCTAAGGCTAGGTGCTCTATGTACATACAACACCTATCTAGTACTAATCAAGAAAAAATATGGGAAAGTGACCAGCTGCTGTCGCCGGTTGGTGCGGAGTACACGCAGGTACGGAGTATTGCACTCATGATATATGCAGGCATAGGTTCTCTCTAGTAGTACGGTGACAAGCAAGGCTGCGCAGCGGGAGTCGAAAGAAAGGCCCGATCTCCGACACATTTCGATCCCATGGATGATGGCGATCGAAGGCACGTGGATATCAGTCATCAGAGTCATCAGTTGTTGAACTTGTGGGAGCTGGTACCTACCTACATACATACATCGAAGGTCGGTTGCTTCTCTACTCCGTATGGTGAGGGGATAACTCGCGGTCAAGGACCCCAATCTAGACTTTTGGAGTCTAGGGCTGCTGCGGAGAATAGAGTCACCACTGGGCCGGTTCAGGAAGGAGTTTGATTCCAATGTTTCATTCTCGTGGTGGCCGATTCCCGTGACAATGAAGTTCTACCCAATCTAGCATCTACTCCGTACACGAAATTACGCCCATCTCAATCGACTTGTAAGTTTGCATTTCTGCAGTGCTTTCATCCCAAGCATCCCTGGTGACAACGCCACTCATCTCCAACATCTTTCATGTCCGAGCTGCCTCGAGTCCTACATACCTGACTCACCGTAGTAGTCAGTCAAGTTCCATAGCACACGGCCGGCGGACCATGTCACACTGACTCGCACGAATCAATGGACTCATGGAGCGTTCTACTATCTCCGCCATTCAAAAGCCCCCCGCTAGATTCCCCATGGGCGTTTTCATGGCCTTCCAGAATGCCTCGCATTAATAAATGCATTGACTACGGAGTAGGTACACCGTACATACCTAGTATGTACCTATGCACATATGTACGGATAGTAGGTTACAGGCACAGAGAGGTACAATGGTCAATACCCTTGCCAACTATAGACTGGGGAAGCACGGCCGAGCCAGCAATTGTACAAGTTCGGCCAAGGAAGCTGGCCAAAAGGCTTGTTCCATCGCGATGAGATCGCGATGCATATGGCAGTACGAATATATGAGTCACAAAGTAATTAGGTGACCTTGTAATTGGTAAATCGAGGTTAGATACTGACGGGAACGACGCCGACATGTGGCGTACACCTTATGCAGCCATCGTTTCACGGTATGGCGCGAACTTTCAACTATGTACGAAAGCGAAAGCGATGTTGGCCCATTCAAAGTCGAAATCAGCCGCAGGTGCAAGACTTGCAATCCGCTTCAATGACAGGGAGCAGAGTTTGATCAGGACGACTTGGTCTGTGGACCCATGCAGCGTGATATCACTGATCAGTGCCGCACTGCCGACTAACCGTGACGGACAAAGAGGGTGACGGAAAAGGAAAGAAAATCGAAGCAGAGACGACAAGACAGTCAGAAGCAACTTCCCGAGTCCAAAAGCAGATTGTAAATGCGTTGACTCTATATATGTACAGAATTTGTGCTTCCATACCGGTACTAAGAAGTTTCCTGTTGACTGGACTTTGTGCTGCGGAATCTGCCCGCCTACCTACCTAGGTACTCCGTGCCTAGTCACCTATGTAGGAACTTCCTGGACGTCGAGGCGGTCAATTGACAATAGGTACAGTGTCAGTACCTACTGCCGGCCCAGGTACCTTAGGTATATACCTACCTAGAGCCACTGATCGTGAACTTTGAAGTGACGGATTCGAACATGACTGCAGATGGTTGCACGAGCCTACTAGCTATGTAGGTAGCAAGCAATGCAAGGGCAACACAACTTGGTTTTGTGAAGGCAGCTGCAGGGAGAGCAGACATGGTTGTCACGGTTATCACGGGTGGTTGCCGCGAGTGCATGAGTACTACTGTACAACTGGGCGGGGCAGTCACAGCTCATTCCAACCGCTGGTTTGCAGCTGAGATGCCGGTACAACCTTGTTACCATACGGAGTAGGTGCCTAGGTTTGTATGGTACCAACTGTACATAGGGAGTATGGTGTACGCATAGGTACCTAATACAGTAGATTATAGCACTGACTGTAGTCTGTGGGCCCTGGAACAGCTGAACCTTGAATACCTTGAATGCTCTCCCCGCCATGTTCTGGCGCGTCTGCCGCTCCGCTTAGGATCAAGTTCACGGTTCCGGGTTAATGCAGGCCACTTCGCATGCTTCTCGTTCCCACCGCTTAATAAAATGGGTGTTACCTGTGTTTCTTGCAATATCGCCTTCTTCAAGCTGTAAATCACAAACCTAAATCCCTTAAACACCTCGCCTTTTCATCCTCGAATTCACTTCCAGCTTTCCTTGCATCCTCCGCCCGTCAGCCATCCCGGATATCGTCTCGAGTCGGAGCACGTATCAGCCATCGAGCGCCTCCGAGCAGCCATACCAGCAGCCAGTATCATCCTGTCCGGAGGCCTTTTCGCTGCCTGCTAGCACAAGAACGCGGGCATCCGAGGCTAAACTGGAATCGACAAGCGACTCTCTTTTGATAGCATCCCTCTACAGGAGACATTACAAAACACGTACATAGCTTGACGACCGACAAGCTTCGACCTCTACCAATTTCCTTCCTGCCATGCGATAGTCGTCCTTCTGGACAAGTGCCTCTGTCACGATGAAGGCCACGCCACTTATTATCAATTGGCACGACCAAAATGCTCCCATCTATTCTGCTCACTTTGAGCCGGCTGGAAAGGGTCGTCTCGCTACTGCGGGTGGTGACAACCACGTTCGAATCTGGAAAGTCGAATCTGACGGTCTTGAACGTAAGGTCGACTATTTGTCAACCTTGTCCAAACACAACCAAGCAGTGAATGTGGTTCGTTGGGCCCCAAAAGGTAGGTTCTTGAAAGCTATACACTCCGAAATCCTTCCAACCTGTGGCGTTGGGAACTGAGAGCTAATGGCAGCTTCTCGTACACAGGCGAAACTATTGCATCGGCGGGTGACGATGGGAACGTCATTCTGTGGGTTCCCAGTGATCTTCCTCCCTCGAATTTTGGCAGCGATACACAAGACGACAAGGAGTCATGGCGAGCGAAACACATGTGCCGATCGAGCGGAGCCGAGATATACGATTTGGCTTGGTCACCTGATGCTACTCATTTCATCATTGGAAGCATGGACAACATTGCCCGAATATACAATGCCAACTCAGGTACGCTGCACGAGTCTTTGATATATGCTGCTGCCGTCGACTGGTGACTGACAAAAAAACAACACGATAGGGACTCTTGTCAGACAAATCGCTGAACACAGTCACTACGTTCAGGGAGTGACCTGGGATCCGTGGAACGAGTACATAGCTACGCAGTCGTCTGATCGATCTGTCCACATTTACTCCCTCAAAACCAAGGATGGGCAGTACTCACTCAGCCATGATGACAAAACGCCGCGACTGGCAAGTCACATAAAAGCAGACCTGCCTCCACGGCGTATATCATCGAACAGCCCCGCGCCGCCAGACTTTGGCCATCGAGCTCAGCTGTCTGTGATTGATTCCGTCGCATCGATAGGATCTCCTGCACCCTCAGCACCTGGTACTCCGACTTCGTTTCCACTTCCCATGAACCCCCCCAGCGTGGTGAGCCACAGTCGAAGGTCGTCATTCTCGTCCCGTCGTTCGGCGTCGCCTGCCCCCGCGATGCCACTACCAGCGGTAATGCCAATGGAAGCATCCCCCAAACTGCAAATGGGACACAAGAATGCTAGTCTGTATGCAAACGAGACGCTGACTTCATTCTTCCGGCGGCTCACATTCACGCCTGACGGCAGCCTGCTGCTCACCCCGTCAGGACAGTATCAGACCCAACACCAAACAGAGAAAGATGCAAAGCCGACGTACGAGGTGATCAATACAGTCTACATATACACCCGTGGTGGCATTAACAAACCGCCGATTGCCCATTTGCCAGGGCACAAAAAGCCCTCCGTGGTGGTCAAATGCTCTCCCCTCTTTTACACACTGCGCCAGACGCCTTCTTCTACCAAGCACGTTACCATTGACACGTCTGGTGACGAGGCACTGCCCTCGTTGCCCGATCCAGTTGAAAAAGCGCCCCTTGCTGCCCCGGCAATGGAACCCCCTCCACCTCCGGCAAGCACGACATCAGAGCCCAGTGGTGCTACCCAGTCCAAGGCCCTCGGCGTGGACACGGATGCCTCGACTCCTGGCCCAAAGCCTTCATTCTTGCTGCCCTATCGTATGGTCTACGCGGTTGCGACTCAAGATTCGGTACTCGTGTACGACACACAGCAAAAGACGCCTATCTGTATCGTGAGCAATTTACATTGTGCCACCTTCACCGATCTCGCCTGGTAAGACGCCTCCATATTGTCATTCGTGGCTTAACACTTGCAGCCAGTCTGTGAAACATGATTAACATGCAAACACATCGCAGGTCGAGTGACGGTCTCACGTTGATCATATCGTCATCCGACGGATTCTGCTCAAGTCTTTCATTTGCCGCCGGTGAACTGGGAGACTTGTACAAGGGTGAAATCGCGCCGATGGTGACTACCTCGACTATAGCAGCTCCAACTCACAGCACGCCTATTGCCACGCCGACTACAAGCTTTGCGCCGCATTCGCCTTTTCCCAGTAGCTCACACCACCAGCGTAGCGCGACCAGTTCCTTTACTGCTTCCTCGCCTCCTGTCATGGTACTTCCAACAATGCAACGGCCATCGTCTCCGACTCGTTCGAACTCGACGTCTTCAATTGCTACGCAGGCTACTTCTGTGCCTACCGGGGTTGTCAGCAACCCGCATCTCATTTCTGGAAGCGTACCCGCTCTGACGGCTACGAATTCGGGAAAGATTGGTGGTATTCCCATGGCAACGCCGCCGGAGACACCGAGGAGCACGGCCGGAAGCAGCGTTGGCGCCAAGCGAGATATCAGTGATGGGGAGAAAGATGAGAGTAAGATGACGGAGCCTAAGAGGCGAAGAATTGCACCGACGCCGGTGGATAAACCTTCGTCGTGATCATGCTTGGCTTGTATTGGGATTTCAGTTGGTGTGGAGATATATGACTACGTCGGGACTTGTGGATATGTGTTCTTTTGAGGCGCCTTTAAAACAACAGCTTGTGCCTATGCGAGATGAGGTATTGTATTGTATGTGCATGCATGGACTGGCGTTGACTTGCGGCCTTTTTTCCCTTCTTTCTTTCCGTTTTGTCATTCATTTGGTTTTATGTCTGGATAGTTTTGCCTCTGCATGAGTGTCTTCATGTAGCTCTTGGGTGAGGAGCACGGGTTGCTACATATCGTGGCATAAGTATCTCGATAGCGATAAGTATCTCGATAGCGTGGGTATCTAGTAGTTAAAATACAATGAGAATGACTGCACTCACTCACTCACTTGCTTGAATCACTAACTAATCCAAGACGGGCGGGCTTCCATCCTTTCCGTAAAGCATCCTCGCCTCGTCGTCCCGTCACCACGCTGCGCTCATGCTCGACGCCTCGAACGTAAAACGGGTACGAGAGATGCTGTAGTTGCACGGGGTCTTCTAAGTTCTTCCTGATTGATATCGCTTCTATTTGCGCCTGCGTCGGCCTCAGCGCCAACATCTTCCGCACTTGCCCTCCAAACAACCTTCCTATTCTTCCGGTGCGGCACAAATCCACTAGCCGCTCTATCAAGATTCAAGAGACATGCATGTACCACCTCCGCTGATAAAACTCCCCATCGAATTCGTAGCCCCAGGATACACATTCGTCCTCATGAAATTTTCGTCACGCAGTTCCCGTAGTTCTCGCTGGCAATGTCGTGGCGATGGTGATGATGTCGGAGTTTTGTTATGTAAGCCCCTTGCGAACTTGACCCACGAGTCACGACAATCCGGGGAAGTGAAAGTGAAGGGGCAAAATGCCGAGGCACGAACACGAACCGGCGACCATGCATATGACCGGAAGCAAAAAAAAAACCGGACCTTGCCGGGAGTCCCGCCCCCGCGCTTTGCGGCTTCGTCACCGCAGAACTTCCTCGTGCTCGTGCGCTAGAGCTAGAGTCTACCTACTCCGTAGACGTCTCATCAATCTACACCATTCGCCTCTGCTATATAGACCATTTGCGCTTCTCTTCCTTTCCCGACTTCTGCGGTATTCAGCCGAGTTTTCCTGTCTCCTCGACCGCATCTGGCGCTCGACCCCTCCTCGCACTGCCTCTGCCAATACCGGCAACGGGCGCCTCGTCGGGTCTTAAATCTCCGAAGTCACTTCCCATATCCAGACGCCGCTTGATGACGTAGCGCGCCGTCCTACATCGACATACTTCCGCCCCTCGCACTTCTCTCGTCTCCGACTCTTTTGCAAATTCTTTTGCTGGGAAACCTCTCCGCGGGCCATGTCTTCGCCGCCGAAACCGTGGGAGAGCGCCGGTGCTGGGATGGCGACTCCTGGTAAGTGTTGTCTCTTCATATGCTGATCATGATTCGTTGCTAATTCTAGCTTCAGCGACGGCTGCTTTGCCTGTACCTACCGCCACAGCATCTGCCGCCGCAACTTCCACATCGTCCGATGCTCCTCCTGTTCCCGATCGTCCCACATCGTTTGCTTCATCCGTTCAGCAAAACGCTGTTGCGCAGAGTCGGGTAGGCGGTTCCATGGGAGGTATGGGCGTGGGGGGCGTGGGCACATCGCCGTACAGCACATATGGGGGCGCCTATTCATCGCCCTATTCAAGTCCCTATTCGCGACTGGGCGGCATGGGCGGCATGGGTGGCTACGGAGGTGGCATGTACGGCGGGTATGGAGGATACGGGGGGATGTATGGAGGCGGCATATACGGTGGGAGGGGTGCGATGGGCCCCAACGACGCGAATAGCTTGACGAATCGCTTCAGCAATGGCACCGCGGCTACGTTCCAGATGCTCGAGGGCATAGTCACTGCGTTTGCGGGCTTCTCTCAGATGCTGGAAAGTACATACATGGCAACGCACTCCAGCTTCTTCGGTATGTCATATTCACCGTCCTCAAAGCATTTCCCTTCTCTTCTCTCGAAGGGAAAAAGGGGGAGGGGGTCAAGTACATGTTGACTTGGCCACTTGAACTAACTCGGACACTCTAAATAAGCCATGGTTTCAGTAGCTGAGCAATTCGGCAATCTACGCGACACTCTCGGCTCTATCCTAGGCATCTTCACCCTCATGCGATGGATCCGAACCCTAATCGCCAAAATCACCGGCCGACCACCCCCAGCTGATGCCCTCGCCCTCACACCCGCAGCCTTTGCCCGCTTCGAAGGCCGCAACACCGTCCTACCTGACGGTACCCCCGCTCCCGCAAGAGCCAGTCGCAAACCGCTATTCTTCTTCCTCGCCGCCGCCTTTGGCCTCCCCTACCTCATGTCCAAGATGATCCGCACCCTAGCGGCCTCGCACGAAGAAGAAGAGCGTCGGCTCCATCAACAGGCTCTTGAGCAGCAGCAACCCACTGACCCATCTAAACTCGAATTCTGCCGCCTACTTTACGATTACCTCCCCCAAGGGAACAATGCCGGCTTGGAACTCGGTGCCCGAAAGGGTGATCTTGTGGCCGTTCTTGCTAAGAAGGATCCTGCGGGACAGCCTAGTGATTGGTGGCAGTGCCGTGCTCGGGACGGCCGCCAGGGGTATCTCCCTAGCACGTATCTCGAGGTCCTGAAGAGGCCGGGCCAGGAGGTCAAGGCGATAAAGGCGCCTCCTGGGGATGTGACGGGGGTTAGTGGGCCGGGAGAGATGCTGCAAGAGAGGAAGAAGGGGTATGGGATGACTGCTGATAGTATGCAGAGGAGTCATTTTTATTCATAAGCTGGGGTGGATAAGGGCGCCGGTTCACAGACTACGGAAGCAATAGAAGCAGGAATCACCAAAAAATGACACCGAGAAGATGGAAGGGGCGCGGTTTGTGCAAGGAAGAATCATTTGTCGGCGTTCTTATGAGAAGAGATCATTCGTTTTTCTGCAGGCGCTGTTGGGAATGGCAGCCTTTTCGTGGTGTTTATAAGTGCACATTGTATATATTGGAAAGAAGTCAAGCGAGTAAGCTTTGACCGGTGTTGTCGGTGCAGATTATGGTTTCCGGGTATATAAACATATATGCATATACAAGTCCAAGTACTGGGGTTGGAAAGGAACAATCCTTCGAAGAAGCGGAGGGAACAAAGCCTCACAACGCCTCACAGCTCTCACAAAGCATCCGCCTCTTCCAAAAGCCCCAACGCACCACCCACGAGATGCAGACTCCCCGTCACATATGCCTGCGCCTTTCCGCCACGTCCCTCCAGCGCGTCCGCCACGCGCCTCGCATACCCAAGCGCCTCCTCGATGCTCGGTAGCACAACTACCTCACAGTGAGGATCGAGGGCTTTCCATCTCTCGGCCAGACGGCGCTGCACAGACATGTTCTCCACCTCGGTGGGGTCGATGCCGTGGTTCACAAAGTCGCGCTTGTAGCCTGCCTGGGTGAAGGTTACGTTTGTGCAGAAGACGGCGTGATCAAAAGCGGGAAGATTGGTGGCGGAGCGGGACGCGCATTGTTGGATGGGGGCGAGAAAGTCGATTGCTTCGGGACGGCCTTGCTGATTAAAGATGAGGATGCGGGGGGCGGTGCTGGCAGGTCATGTTAGTAAATCTGCGCAGTTTTACGTATATGTATATATAATGGAAAAAACAGATGAATGCATGCGTTTGATATCAATTTAAGAGTGGAAATAGAAGAGAGAGAGGGGAGATTACCTATTGGCCGTTTCGTCGGCAAACCACCTCGACGACATCTTGAGACTATCGGCCGTGTGCGCCCCGTCCACATACCACGTCACCTTTTCCTCGTGCTTGATCTCACAACGGCCTCGAAACACTGCGCCTTCCAGCCCGTCCTTGAACTTTTCCGGTAGGGTAGGACTCGAATTCTCCAGAAGACCAAGTTTTGTGAGCGTCGCTTCAGCAAGGGCAACGGCCAGCGTGGCATTCTTCTTCTGAAACTGCGCATCCGGACGGACCTTGACGCCCTCCAGACGCGTATTGTCCGCCAGCAACACGGTCAACTGGACGTTCTTCTCCCGGGCTCTGTGCTGCAAGACATCCGCTGCGGCAGCCACCTGCTCTACCGTAAAGGCTGGGCTGCCTCTCTTCATAATCCCAGCTTTATGCCATGCAATCTTGTCCACCGTGTCTCCCAGCACATAGGTGTGATCAATACCCAAGGTGCTGATGCCTGCTGCAACGGGCTTCTCTACCAGATTCGTGGCATCAAACTCGCCGCCAATTCCCGTCTCGTACACGGCTACCTTGACGCCTTCCGACAGAAACACATGCCAGCTCATCAGGGTTAGATAACGCGCGTAGAGCGGCCGCGAGCCCGGCACGGCGTCCTCAGGACAGGCGTTCGACTCGGCGAGGCGGTCCCATACCTGAAAGAAGTACTTTGCGAACAGCTCCTCTGACAGGGGGGCCGAGTTAACGCGAATACGTTCCCGCACAGCAATGAGATGCGGCGAGATGAAGAGGGCTGTCTTGCCGAGGCGCGGGCGCCACTGCGCGAGGATGGAGTCGACAAAGGCGCAGGTGCTGCCTTTACCTTTGGTGCCTGCTACGTGGATGATGTTGAGGCGGTTGAGGTCCGAAGGCTGTCGTTTCATGAGGACCTCGTGTTAGCGGCCCATGGAGAGAAGCCTTTGCCGATGAGAACAGCGCGGCAGGGGCTTTCGTACCGTGTGGCCTATCCGAGCGAGGTAGGCGCGCATTTCTCGCATGGACGACGCATCAGGCCGGATGCCTGCCTTGCGGCGGGCTTCGACGACGGCATACGGCGTCTGCAGCGAGTTGAGTGCATCAATGGCATCCTAGTTGGGTGTCGTAGTGAGTTCGTGCCTGGAGCGTGGAGCGTGATGACGGTCAAAGTCAAGGGTTGAGATGAAGGTCAAGAGCTACATGGAGAACTCACGGCATAAGTCCGCGAAGACGTGGCCATCGTACACGCTCGGGCCCGAGTGGCTACGAGATGCTGCAGCAAGACGACAGGTCGTCGTGGCACATGGTGCATCGATGGACGTGGAACACGGGCAACCCCGGGTTTTGGCTGCGGGTTAGTTTAGCTGCTCAACGAGGAATGAGGATTGTGGGTTGCATGCATGTTACAACTTACGGGCAACATGGATGTTCGTGAGATGGCAAGCGCGTGCCCTCAATTGGTGGGCTTGGCGGGCTTGGCGGGGCTCTTGAATGTCATTTCCAACTTCCAAGTTCCTGTCCTGTCGTGAAGTCGTGGAGCCGGCAGTTATCCGGCATTTCTCCGTCTCGCAGGCCCAGTGCTCATCCGCAGCATTTTTTTTCCCACGCGATTGCTCCGTGGCTCATGTATCTTTTCAGCGAGCCATCATCCCCTCTGGAGTCCTGGACACCATGTCTGCTGCCACCAACAGCTTCATCGCCCTGGAAAAGCACCGCATGCAGCTCGAGGAAAATGTTGAGCAGTTGAAAAAGGCCCTGCAGCATTGGCGGACATGGGATGCCGAGTACGAGGCCCTCAAAGAAGAGGTTGAGGCGATTCCCGACCCATGCAAGCCCGACGACCTGTGCAAGATTCGTGCAGAATTCGACGGCGAACTACTAATTGCCCGGGAGATCGATGGCATCTTTGGCTGGGAAAACTCTAGGTCGAGAGGTCAAATCATCAATGTCCTACAACGGCGTATCGACTATGTCGGTAAGAATGTTGCCAGCCTCGAAAAACAGCTAGAAACAGCCGAAAACAAGTACGCTGCTGCCATGGTTATCAGTCAACCAGATGCTGTGGACGAGTATGGTCAACCAATTACAGAAATCCTCGAGGAGCTGGACGACCACGACAACGTGGTGTCCTATCGATTGAATCAGCCCGGCAAGTCACTTGCCCAGGTCCAACAGACACTCGAGAAAGCGGGAGTCCATACTCTATCACCAGACACTTCGACTTCACCAAAGCCAGAAGAGTCTGGTCCGGTAGCTACTGAGCAGGCGGATGAGGCAGCTGCGAAATCATCATTGACTCCGAGTCCCAACAGAAGTACCTCTGCTCCCACGACGACTCCGACTCCGTCCGTCAAGAAGTCGGTGTCATTTTCCGAAGACGTGCAAGATTCACAACCTCCACCTGCTAAAGTGTCTGCCCGAGCCAAGCGGGTCGACAGGATAATGAAGACAGCAAAAGAGCAAGAGGACATCAATCTGCAAAATGCTGTCATCCCGGAAGATGAGGACGAAGATGATGCAGAATTGAGGCGACAGATGCTTCAGTACAGCATGGGCCAAGTCGGTGCTGTGGTTGCAGAAATTGATCTGGAAGAAGATATCTCGGACGACGACGACAGCGGCGTTGAGTGTGGGGATAATGATGTTGATGAAGGCGACGACGACGACGATGAGTACGACGATGATGACGAGGAGGAGGAGGAGGAGGAAGACAAGTTCGGGCGATTCACCGGCCGTGTCATTACGGATAAATACCGCCGCCGATTGCTCGAATTGGAACAAAGGCTGGGTGTCAAATCACGTTTCACCGAACAGGCGGAGCGCGATGAAGCTACGCAGTCAAGAGACGAACCAGGAGGCATTGGACGAATCACAGTCAACCAAGGCACAGATTCCATGAGTTCTTCCTCCAGACCAGCGCCTACCAAGTCCAACCTCAAGGAGAGTCGTGACGGAGACGTGGAGGAGAGAAAGGGTGTTCGGTTTGCAGAAGCTCTGGACATCGCCCCAGAGACTGAAGCAGAAGCAGAGTCAGCACCGATGCGCGAAAGGGAAGCGCCATTTGTTGAGCCGCTAAGTGATATCGTTGAAAGAACAACACCCACGGCGACGTCAAGCGCGAAGCCGGCCCGGAAACAATCCAGGTTCAGAGCGGCCAGGGACGTCAATCCTGTAACGGAGAGTGGCGTCATCCCCAAGGGACCCTTTGATGTCCCTATGCACTACGTACAACAGGAACAGAGAACTGTGCCCACCGGTCCTGAGGGGTCTACCATTGCCGATAAACTGGTTGAGCGGGACACACCGCTTTCGCATAGCGTCATTGCGCCTGACGAATTCGACGACACCATGACCCAGCGGGAAGTGGCCGATGAATATCACCGTATGCGCAGGAAATTTATCCAACGCGACGGAGGCTTCTTGAAGGAGGACGAGCGCGTTATACAGCCCTTGGATGAGGCTGACGGCAGGGAGACAATGAGCCGTTTCAAGGCCGCGCGCCTGTCGCAGCATTAGTCTCGTGTCACGGGAGAGGAATGTAGTCCGTTAAAGATACCCATTTCTTTTCTGTCAATCTTTTTTCATCGTTTGTCTTTTCGCCCACCACGTCATCTGGCGACTGGATCGTGACTGTGCCAAGCAAACGCAGCATGTAGCCTTGCATGTCGTGTATCCCGGAACGCGCATTTCTTACAAGTGGTGCGTTGCAGTCGTCTATCATCTGCTCCGCATTACCGCGCTGTTCCAAGAGTAATTTTTTCGAAGGGCTCTCTGACGTCATTTTCTGGGTTGTACTTGGTGAGCTTGGCGATTCGTTTCACCCTTTACATTTGTGTGGATGTGTGATGCTGGTGCATGGAGGAGACTGTGGGATGTTTGTTGAATACTGTTCTCAAGGCGTGATCACAGAGCTTTTCACTTCTATATACTTACTGTAGGTAACTCGGCACGATATATGTACATACAATTGTACAATCTCAGTCGTGATATCGATGACGATGTCTATCAGTAAAGGCTGGGATACCTGTACATCTTGTCCAGCATCTCCACATACAAATTTTCGTTTTCTCCGTATTCCTCTTTGCCAGCATTGATCATGTCGTCTTCTACCCATTCCTGCGAAAAAGTAGACGCTCTATAGGGTAATGATACTCCGTAGACAAGAGCAGCTACACATCGCTCTGGTACGATCTGCGAATTAATGTACGAATGGGTGGATTCGATCTTCGAATAAATGAAAAGCCTAGGACGCCTTCATAATTCGTGAGGCAAGTTACATATGTACCTAGAGTAGAAACTTTTCAATGCCCACGACGTCTACCTACACTCCTCACTAAACGACGCCACAAAAGAAGCACATGTGTAAACTCATCTTCGCAGATTCACCCCGCCTCGCCCATTCCTTCTCAACAAAAGAGAACTTGAGGACCGTTTATTAGTTATCGACGAAGGGTCGTAATTTGTAGCCTTTCACTTCACGAAGCCAAAGGCACATGGCCGACCGCGCGGTTAGGTGCAGTACATATTCCAAGTCGCACAAGCCACGTCACCTGACCGCCGCTCTTTCCAATGTCCATCCTCCCCTAAAAGTCAAAACCCTTTCCTTCTTCATCTGCTCTGAGTTGGATACTCCTCTCGTCAATAGAGCTACATTCGCCCGCCGCCTGTGCGCCGACAAACTTGATATACTATTTCACTATAATTGTACCTAATGAGACTCCTAATAATGGTAGTTAAGGCTCCAAAGATGGCCGCCAATGATCTAGTGCAAAATCATTCCCTTCAAGCCTCCTAGACAACGAAAGAACCGACGGAACGCCCCAGTCACCCCCAACGCTCAAGAAGGCGAGCGGTATCATGAAGAGGAAATTACCTCAGCGCAACTGGAAACACGACAGCACTCTACGATCACAATTCTATCGCATCCGAGATGATTGGCATGTCTTGAAGGAAATACTTGACGCGTCCAGGACAGAGTGGAATGAGGCGGCACGCAGTCTCGACCTTCACGGTGCTCAACGCGATAGATAGTTTCATCGAGAACTTCGGCGCTCGAGGAACCCATCGCAAATATATTCCGCGATGAACCTGACGCCAGTAGGACCATCTTCGAACTCACGATGTCGTCCGCCTCGACTTGTCCGATGATGCCGGAGACATATTTACTATCTGTCCTTGCCGACAATCTTTAATAATGATTTGAAAGATCCACAATTCTCAGCTACGCGCCCAAAGAAGCCTACGAAAATGGCTGCGCCGGCTCAGACCACACCTCCGAAGCCGTCTCGTATCGCGAAGGCAACACGCAAGAAGCGACCATATAGGGCAACTTCTGGTCCGGACGTGTCAAGTATTTCTTTGAAGATTCTCCAATCATATCGGATGCGTTGGAATCGTGATCGATCGTACGGAGTAGAGTGTTGTCATATTTTTAGTTCTGCGAGGGAATTTGTTCATGATACCACTCGTCTTCTTGAGTGCTGAGTCGATGAATTTGAGGGTGTCACAATTCTAGAGCTTTCCGTCGTTTCTTTCGTTATTCAGGAAGCTCAGAGAAGTATAATCATGGACCAGGCCGACCATTAGCGGCCATCTCTGGATTCTTTTCCACCATTATGAGGGTTCTCGGGAGACACAGTAATAGTGAAATAGTATATGCCCATCTATTATATTAGGCTTCGTGAAGTGAGAGCTGCGCCTACGGGCTTTATTGATAAAGCTGTATAATAAGTCCAGACATGAAATCCATCAAAAAATGAAAGCGCCAACTGTGTAAAACGCGTCAAAAAAACGTGGTTCCGCCCGGGCTCGAACCGGGGACCTTCTCGGTGTTAACGAGAAATCATGACCAACTAGACCACGGAACCATTTAGGGTTTTTATTGAAAGTTACCGTCTTATTAGAATATATCAAGCGTTAACAAAACTGCCTAATGCTTTCAGTAGCTTGCAATTCGATTCGAATATTATCGTCTTGATGAGGAAAAGTAACTGGATATCGGGGTTCGCTATATATTTCCCCCGAACATCGTTTGTTTTACAGATTTGATTGACAGCTAGGCTTTACAAGTACGCGCATGATGACCCTCATCTCCTGTCTCCTGGACGACACACGATATGCAAGGTCCTTCTCTTCATGCTAGGTCGATTGACAATTCTCAATTTCTCCATGTGATGATCGTTAGTACCGGTGAGTCGGGGGAGCCTGTTCCCGGTCCGCTTTCCGGCCATCTTTTGCCACTCTCTCATCCATCTATATGTACTTGTTACTAGTTAGAGGTTCTTCGCGGCTTCAGGCTGGGCCTGAAACTCTACCCCCAGCGCCAATTCTTCCAACAACCGGTCCTCTTCTGGCAACTTCTCGAGCTTATTCCTCCATCCCTTGCGCACTTCATCTGGCGGGGCTTCCTGGGACACACTGGCGGTGGGCAGTGCCGAGTCGAACTCTGGAATCGGCTTTCCTTCCTCCTTGGCCTTTTTGACGGCTTCCTCGTAGTCGATCATTCGTCCGTATAACCGGTCTGCGTGCATTTGAATGCTGTTCTCGACTTTCTCTGAGCGACCTTGAACGGATCTGTAGCCAAGCGCATTGAGTAACCTCTATTTGTCTACCACATTAGCATATCGTCATTGACATTTTGCCAATAGCATATTCTTTTGGGAGCTTCTTTTTCTTCTTTCTTGTTGGAAACCCGTACCGTCTGCATCGTTTGGCATCTCTCGAAAGTTCGAAATTGACTAGTGCAGAATTGCATTCGATCCTCCCAGCTGCCACTCTTCATGCATTTATACCAATCTTCCTCCTGCATGACACAGTTCTCGAGCGCTGCATCGCGGACTATTTTTTTGCGCTTCCCGTGTCCTTCGAGCATACCCGCGAGCTTCTCGCTTTCGCTGAATGTTTCTGATTCGACTTCCGACAGAGGTCGATATTTCTTCCATATATGTGCATAGCGTCCGTCTTGGTATAAACTGGCCGATGGTACGGCAGATTGATCTTTCTTGGTCTCGCTTGTTTCGTGCTGTTGATGGCTCTGGCTTGGCGGCGCGGATGCCGAGGACGCTTGTGCTTGGTCCGGAGGGAGTTTGGCAGCAGACTCTTTTTCGAGGAATTCTCGAAGTCTTGGATCCAATTTTTGGAGAGGACCGGAAGACTCTGTATTCGAACCGAAAATCGACGGTAACCAGCCCATCGTGGTAGATTGCTGCCGCAACAGCTGCATGCAATGTGATCGATTGGTCAAATCGCGACATGTAGGTACTCGGCAGAAAAGTATAATGTCCATTGCACTGTATGACGCACTGTACGCGCTCCGCTTTCGTTTTAGGCGTAAAACTTGTAAAGTTGAATGGTACATTATTAGGTTACAGGTACCTGTTTTACGGCATTTGATATGCTTCACGTATAACTTTTAAGTATGTAATGCACCATTCTTACGAGCGGTGAAATTTCGTATCTCCGGGACATGGAAAGCTTATGGAAAGCTCGTGATACTGCCATATTTCGTCTCGCGCGTCAAACAATGTCCCGAATGAAAATCAGTCATAATGGCTCGCTCACGGCGCATAACTTGAGCGAATATCAACATGAATTGTGTTTCATGGAGCATTTGGATTCTTTCTTTTCTTGATAAAAAATCCTGACTGCAATTACACCACAATCATTGCCAAACATCTTCCCAAAACCCGATCCTGAGAGTGGGAGTTTTTTATCCCGTCTCGTGCTCATCACACCAAAATGCCACAAAAGGAGATTCCCATTTAGAACTTGCTGAACTTCTTCACCGCCTTGCCAGTTCGGGGCAGAACACGCAGAACGTTGAAACGGACCTACAAGTATTGTTAGAGCACAATTCTCGCCCAAAGACGAACGATATGGGGGCCACGATGCACAACGTACAGTCTTGGATAGAGGTCGGCACTGGCCAACGGTGACCTGGTCGCCCTCCTCGACACGGAAAGCGGGGGAAACGTGGGCGGCGAGGTTCTTGTGGCGCTTCTCGTAACGAGAGTACTTGGGGATAAAGTGAAGGTACTCTCTTCGGATGATGAGGGTTCTGTGCATTTTCGTGGAGACGACGGTGCCGGTCAGGATACGTCCACGGATGGAGACGAGGCCGGTGAAAGGGCACTTCTTGTCTAGTTTGATGACGATCAAAGGTCAGTCAATCGGTCGTTGTTTTCAATCTTCACACCATCCCATGGGATCCTCCGTCGACGTTCCCGCCTCTTCACGTGTCCTCCTTGTTCTCCACTGCGATTCGGTTTCCAGTCGACTTCGAGATTGGGCATGTAAATTCGAGTCCCATGCGCACGTACCGATGTAGCTGCCCTCAATGGCGGTCTTGGGGGTACGGAAACCCAGACCAACATCCTTATACCATCTTCGGCCACCCTTGCCCGGTCTGGCGGTCTTCGCCTTGGTCTTGGAGTTGAGGAAGATGTGCGGCTGCTTCTGGAAAGCACGCTCCGATTGTACGGTCAACTCGGTGGCCCTGAGTTGAAGTTAGCGACCAAGTCATGTAATCTTTCTATCGAAATCGTGTCGTCGGACGGAGTCGTAAACTGACATCTTGAATTATCCTGCTCCGAGGGCTTGTCGTTAAACAGGAAGGCTGTCGTTGAGGGTGGATGAGCCGAGAAGGTTGGATTGCGCGAATGGAGGGAATAGGGCAATTAGTCAATCACACCCACCAGTTTTTTTGCAAGCTGCTCCTCACCTTAGGGCTTGCAAAATTTGGATTGGTTGAGTACGCGAGAGCCCCACATCCATCAAGCAAGACGGTACATCTACCTCACGTGATCGTGCAACTGTTCAAATCAGTTCCGACGCACGTGACGCACGCGCTGTATCCCGTTCGACCCACACTGTGGGGGATTCGAGACCCACACCCCCGCTTCAATTACGGTTGTCGTTGCTCTGCGCAAGTAAACAAACCCACGCGCGGCGCATCGCGGTCATCGTCACCCGTGAGTCGTGACGGTTCATAGTAGATTCTAGGTTTGAACGGACAATAGCGATTGCAGATCGTCGCGACAATGCCTCCCACAGCCGAAGCAACTCTGCCCTTGGCCAGGCGTGTTCGAAAATCGGTTGGGACCGTTGCGATGAAGAAAACCATGGACAAAGAGAATGCGACCGTGGATGTGGCGGGTACTTTGGCTGCGAACCGCAAGAAGTCGCGTAGCAAGAGCATGGGCCCAGGCGGACTTGATGCTTTGCGGCATGGCAATGGAAACCGCCGAGCAGTAAGTCTACAAACATGTGCAGATATCTGATAGATATACCCCCTCCTTGAGGCTTTATTCTGACAACTTGATCAGTCTATCGCAGCTCCTATGCCGCGATCGATTCTCAAGCCCACCGTCTACGCAGTGCCAGAAATACCTCCTCTGAAAAATCAAACGCGCCGAGCTAGAAAATCGAGCGAATCACTCGATTTGACCAAGTCACACGTTTCCCCAAGCGAAGATAGTACAAATAGCTCCAAAGTGGCTCTCAAAACCGAGGCGGAACAGCAGGCAGCAGCTCGAGAAAGAGACGAAAGAGAGCGCAGAGATGCCCGTCGCAAGTCATTGGCGAATAGACGAGTCTCATTTGCTGCCGAAGCGACTCTACATACCTTTCACGAAATCGAATATCTGCAAGACTCCACAACATCGACTGACTCCTCGAGGCGAGCTTCGTCAATGACTGGCGCTACCTTGGCAGGAACCGTGCCGCAGTCGCCCGATAGTAGAGTCTCGAATCGAGAAAATCCAGAGCTTCCAGCTGTAAATTTCGCGAGCAACAATGACGATACTCTTACATCGACAATATACAGCTCCGGATCCGAGTCAGCGGACGATGTCGAAGAAGTGGAGGACCACAGTGGCTCTAGCAGCGACTCAGACGACGGAACGATGATGACTATCGAGACCGAAGAAGTGACTGGAACCACTATTGCCTCTGATGGAAGATTCGACTCTGACGACAACAGCTCGACACTAGATCGAGCACTAAGAGCGGCAACACAAAGAGCTGACACACAGCGTCTGAACGGCAATTTCGATGACGAACTTGATGATGGAGAGGAAATCATTCCCTCATTCGGCTGGGTGAAGAAAAAAAACCAAGCATCCGTTTCTGCGAATGATACCAAAAACCTGACCAAAAAGGAAGACGATGCGACAGAAACGGGTATGGAAATGGACGTGGATATGGATATGACCAGCGCTGTTGGCGGCATTCTCAAGCCGCAACTAACGGGAGTGACCGCTAGAGATATATCTAGAGACGATGACATGTCTATGGAAGTCACGCAGGCACTAGGTGGTATACTGTTGCAGGACAAGACAGCGCGAAACTTCAACGGTCAATCCTTTACCAGCCAAACAACTCAGGATGATATTACTATGGGACAAACGATGGAATTCACAACCGCGATTGGTGGTATCAATCAGGCCAACGACGCCTTCGATGACCAGTTTGATGCGAACGAAGAATTTTCGATGGAATTCACTACTGCAATGGGTGGCGTTCTCTCTCAGGAAAGGATTGCAGCCATAGCTGCTGCCAAGCAGGCGAGTACCGAACACACAATGGACATGACTGTCGGATTCGGTACTATCTTGCCGTCTCGCACGAAGAATGAGAATACTTCTGTTTTGGAGGATGAGACTATGGGAATGGACATTACCACAGCTGTGGGGGGCATCCTCGGTCATGGGGATGCCACGTCTCGGAATCTTGGAAAGAGAATCATGGAAGAGGAGGTCAATGAGCCCATCAGTCCTCGTCGAGAGATCATGGCCGCAGTCGCTCAGAGAACACCGACGCGCCGCAGCTCTAGATTGTCCGCAATGTCTCAAAATGCTTCGCCCCAGAACAAGCCCGAAAGCCCTGGTCTATCGGCATTTAGAGGCAATGGCTTGCGACGCAGCACTGCTCCTCAAACGCCAGAGTATACCCTCTCGTCGCCTCTCAGGACCCCGACGCCTTCTCCGGCAAAGCTCAGGACACCTCGCGCTCAAGCTGCCTTGCCTGGCGTGGCGGTGCGAGGTACTCCAGCCAAGAGCACTCCGAAATCAACTTCAACTCGACGAAAGGGACCAGCCAGAGCTGAAGGATCTCCATCGTCAGCTAGATCCACGAAGCCATGGTCTTCCATATTCCAAAACGATGCACGAACAGGGGCACGGACTCCAACCGTCGTCTTGACGCCACAGGCCCGTCGATTATCAGGTCTAGGTGCGGACAGGAGCGGACTTGGCTCACCTCAGGTTACAGCTCTGTTGGACAAACGCAGCTCTATTGGCGATAGTGCCAGCGACTTCGTGGCAGGAAGACGTGGAGTTGCATTCGAAGATCCGGAGCTGATGCAGAAGGAAGTCGATAGAGCAAGACAAGATGAGGAAGTCAAGGAAAAAATACAGAGGCTTTCTGCTGAGAAAAACAGTGATGGCGTTCTCAACCTGAGAGAGATGATTGATAGCTTGAGTCCGAGGCGGAACATCATGAGGGGACGTAAAAGTTTGCATGTAGGCAGTGCAAAGGGACTCCTGGGCAAGAGACCTGCAGAACTCGATGACGACGACGACTCGGAAGATAACGACGGAGTCAAGAGGCTTAAGGGCCATCATGGCAGTCCCGTCAAAAATATTAAACTACAGCAGCCGCCTTCGGTGGCCGAGACGACTGGAAGGATAACCCGGTCAAACCTGAGTAATTCACGGCCAACGTTCTCTTCTCCATTGAAAAAGGGCGCAGATGGCATGTCACCGCAAAGTCCGAACAGGAACAACAAGCTTCGAGATCCTCAGACGATTCACAATGTCAACTATGCCAACGCTAGCGATGAACATGCTGAGGAGATGGACAAAGATGTTGATGATGGCCGAATTCACCTACAAGACTTCTTGAACATGACGTCTATTCGCTTCATGGAACTCACAACTACGAAAAGGCGCCACACTATGGCTCCAAACTCTCTGCAGGACGGCTCGACTGTGGAAGGGGAGGACGCGATGACACTGGAACGGTGTGTCGTGGCCGGCGCGTGCACAGTCCCCATGTTGGAGCTCTACCAACATTCTTGCCGTGAGTTGAAGAACTACATTGCAGAGGGCCGCCGCATCGTCAAGGAGATCGAGGCTGAGACGCTTGAGGACAACCCTCCCCTTTTCCGCGAGTACATGTCAGCCACCGCCGACGTCAAGGCTCTCATGGACAACCAGTTCAAGAATGTCAAGACCCACGCCCGGCTTCTAAGCAAGGCAATGTGGTATGAATGGAGGTCGAAATTGCAGGAGGGCCTGAGGGAAGGCCTTGTGAAGATTGCGGAGGGCATGGATGCAGACGAAAGAATACTTAAAGAACAAGAAGACTTGTTGACGGCCGTCTTGCCCGATGCATTGAAGCAGTACGAAGAATTAGAGGAGGAGAGTGGTAACCTCGAAGAAGCGGCGAAGGAGTTGGCTGACTGCGACCCAGCTGAGCTGGAGGCAGCACGAGATGAGCTAATCAGCCTGGACGAGGACATGGCCGAGAAGAAGAGATTGATAGCAGAGCTACGACGAGAGCTCGAGTCCTCTGTCGCAGTGGTGGAGAAGCTCACGACTCAGAAACAGGCTCTTGTGCAAGGCATCCAAGAAGCTGACAAAGTTCGACAAGCGTGCCGCGGCTGGACGTGCAGCGAAGTTGCGTCACTGAAAGGTAAGCCGGAATAAGAGCTGCGGAAGAAAACATCCGAATCGTTGCAGTCCGAATTGGTGTTGCATTGTGTACTGACTGATGACATCACAGCTCGCGTTGACGCGATTGAGAAACAGTATGGCTGGGCTGTGACAGGCCTCACAGGCACGATTTTGTCCATGTCTTACAAGCGCGAGATTGAAATTGTGTTTGATGTTGCTTCATTCCAGCCTCACCAACAGAATTCCCGAATCGATCTCTGGTATATTGGCGACCGGAACGACGCGACACGAGCGAAGACGGCGGAAAAGGAATTTTTCTTGCAGTGCATTCGAGATCATGTGCGAGCGTTGCCGCAGAACCGAACCAAGATTCTTCATCTCCTGAACACGGTACGCACGGCTTGGGACAAAGCGCGCTTTGTGTCGTCTCAGATCAGCATCATCAACGTGACGTTTCCGACAAACGTAGTGAAGACGTCTGATTCCAGTGTTGCCGTGCGGAGCTCTTTGCTGCTGTCAGCTCTCAAAACGAGAGTTGAGACGACTTTCCATCTCCGCGGGCAGAGCATGCCGCAGGGTGTGGATATTGAGATTTCTACGCAGGTGCACGTGGTGTACGGCGAGCACTTCAATGTCGGCAAGGTCGGAGAGTTCCTAGCAAACAGGATTGGGAACAAGATGGGGATCAAACAGGAGGGTTGGGGTGATGTGCTGGTCGAGCTTCACAAACGACTTATCGCGCGAGGCAGGAAACATGGGTCTGCTGGCACGGTACAGACTAACCTCAGTGAATCAGTGAATCAGTGATTGGCAATTGCGAATGAAATGAAATGGACACAAGAGTCAGCAAAGCGTAAGCTTGCAGCAGTCTGGCACCATTTTTTTTTGTTGGGCGTTTTCTCTTGGCTTTCAAAGGCTGGCGCTTCGGTGCACAGCATATGTACCTATGTACTCCGTAATGTATGTATGTAGACGGGATTGGATCAACGGGCGAGCGTGGCGTTATTTACTTGTTCAACCTCACTCCCGTTTGTTGCTGCATTAGGTACGTACGACGCTTAGCCGCCGAATACTCCCCTTACCTCTTAACACGAATGCATCACATGCACATGCACAGCGTGTGAATGGCTTTCCTAATGGCCTTCCTGAGTCTCGCCTCGCCTTCCGCGTCTGTGCGTTTGTGTCTTTGTGTGTCTGACAGAGTCACAGAGGTGTGAAGTTGCATGCATTTCGTGTTTCATTGCCTGCACTTATTGGACCGATGAGGCCTCATCAACTGGCCGCCTCTGTCATGCAATTTGCAGAAGGCGCAACGCAACGCAACGCAATGCCTAGCCACCCACCACGCAGAGAAAGGCGCAGTCACAAGAAGCTGACGGTGGTATTATTTGCTATCTGATGTTACCTGTCGCTGTCGTCGCCCACCACGGCGGCGGCCGGTATGAATTCATCATCATTCTGATTCATACGCTCTCTCTCGCTCTCTCATGCTCTCCCATACTCCTCCTTCTTGGTATAAAACCCGCCTTCTCCTCCTCCGAAAAAAAAGCTTTCTTTGCTCATCAAGTTCCCTTGCCCTAGAGAACAAACCAAGCACAGTACAAAGCCAAGTCCAAAGCCTATCTCATGACCAACAACTCCTCTACACATATCCCTCTTACAGACGAGTGTTGTTCATCACTACTACAACCACCCTTATCCTCATCACAACCATTATCCGACAACCATATCCTTGAGTCCCTGCAAAACAGCCGCCTTTTTTATCTTCTTTTCCTCATCCGCCATTTACATCGGCCTCCCCTTTCTCCCCCCTCTCTTCTGCCTCTCGTGCCTCTTGTTTCTCGCGGGTTGAAAGCTCCATTTGAACCCCCATAGACAAGACTGCAAGATGAGCAAGATGAACTGGGACGAAGACTTTATCCCCTGGGAGGAGTGGCGACGCGTGGATGAACTCAGGCGAAAGATTGATCCCTTCGATCAGGCGCCCAACTTGCCCGAGCTCCTGTCGACGGAAGAGGGACGAGAAATCGTCAGAAAGATTGACGCATGGGGAGACACTTTGACCCTGGAAAGCGGAGAAAGCTACTCCAGGAGTAAGCTTAGCGGTCTCGACTTCTTCGGTGAGCCCCGGGTAGAACCTTTTGCGTGGACCGACTATGTCCTCGTTGCGCACGCCTACAGAGTGGCAGCTCTGTTGACGTGGGTAATTCCCTACTGGTTCTACCTCCGAGTGGTCCTAGGGGCACGATCTTGGGCGAAGTATCTTATCTTCGCAGGTGCACTGGCTTTCATGGTGCACTACAACATATTCCCTCCCGGTATGCCCTCCGAACGCGAGTACGATGAAGAAGACTGGGAGAGGTGGGAGAGGGGAGACTGGTCGAGCACCACCGACTGGGAGAAAGAAATCGTTGATGTACCGGTGATGGGCGGCGACTGGATCTGGAACTGGGCCTGGCAGGGCTCACTCCAACCTCTATGTCTGGCCGCCATACCGATCCTCTACCGGTCAGCGCGTTTCATTCTCCGGGGAATTCTCCGACTCCCCAAGGTTTTCGATTTTCTCATCCGCATAGTCGAATTCCTTTTGCTCCTCCTCGGCCGTGGTCTACTCCTCCTCGGCCCCCTACTCGCCCGTGGTCTGCGTCTTCTTGGTCGTGCCTTGCGCAAAATCGACATATTGAGCCAACTTCGCGGTCTACGCGACTTCTGCCTCCGAGCCTTGACAAAGCTCGTTGAGATCGCCTTCGGGGAAGGCGGGCAGACGTGCGTTTCCGCCCACACCGCTTATGGGGTCCATTCTTCGGGCACCCCAAGCGAGATGAGGGAGTTGCTCTACCGTCGACGGATTGCGCGAGAAGAACTCAAGAGGTTGGACTGTAACATTGACAACCCTGAGTACGACTGGGATCGGCGCACCGCAAGGAGACCGAGAATGACGTATTGCGAGCCCGAATGCAGCAGCCGCGACATGTACTATAGCGGGGAAAAGTACGAAGCGGCGCGGCTGCAGAGAGCGCTGCAAGCCGAGCGGCGTCTTTCAGCGGCTCGCTTTACGCCTCGGTTCGAGGGGGATGCTGAGCGCGTCTATTGGGGGACCGGTAGGGGGAGGCCAGGGTACATGCCGCAGATGTCGAAGCTGCGGGTGTTTTATGATCGTGCGTCGGAGGCTGATGAAGAGTTTTGTGACCAGTGCAAGGCTCGTTGTAAAGAACGGATGGATTGGAGAATCCGAGCCAGGGGGCGCGGGCACGGGCACGGGCACTAGAGTCGGCCGACGAGCACAAAATTGTGCTACATGTTGTTTTTGTATTGTATTGAATTGTGTAATTGTAGATGAAGAACTCTATCTGAAGAACAGAAAATGAGTGATCCTATTTATAGCCATGAATACACATTGGCTCTTTGATAATCATCCAACGAGAACGTCATGCATAAAAGTGAACGAAGAGTCCTCGCGAAGAAGGCGCCTCATCGAGAGACTTCCATGGCCTCATCGAGAGACTTCCATGGAGCTTGGAACTGGCCTGGAAAGCATCCGAATCATGATCGGGTCATCATGCAGACGGGTGAATGACGTGTCTGTTTGTTGAGGTGGCAAACGACGTAACATTGCTTACATGCAAACAGAGTAGTAATTGACAAAGTTCGTTCGTAGTGAGAGTGGCAAACGACGTCGCATTGATTACATGCAACGAGAGGGGGTGAATGACGTGACATAGCTCGCATGCAGAGAATCGAGATGGTGGTGAACGAAGTGCCATTGCTCACATGTGAAGTAGAGTGATGACCGTGAATGACGAGTCGCGGAATCATGCAGTACTTGCTGGATACGAGGTAGGATGCGTCCGGTGGTAATGGTTGGCAAAGAATATTCCTCGATGAACCCCTACCGCCCACCCCGACTCTTCGCGCCCCTTTGTTCATCTCACGCCCTGGCGGTGGCCAATTTGTTGAGGTATACGGCTTGGAAGAGATTTGTCGTAATTTGTTAGCTTGCATAGGGGGTACGTCGTATGAGGCCTAGATCGTGAGGTCCCGTGTTCAGTTTCCGAAATTGATGGCAGCATCCCCACTGATGAGGAGCATACTCCGTTGAAAGTTACATCATATTTACAAGTCCTGCTCTGGTAAAGGATGCTCGAGGACACTTTGAGGAATGAGAACGGCAAGTCGATCGGTTAATGCCAGCCATTTGTCTAAAACTCGTGTCTATTATCACCTATGCTTTAGCTTGGTCCAGCCACTGGTGCCGCTGCGCGTCGCCGCCTTTGTGTCTGTCACCTCGCTAGTGACGTCTTGATTCTCCCCGGCGTTGCCCGTGGATGTACCTTCGACCTTCCAAGCGTCGTCATCGAGAAGCTCCCAGTCTGGTGTGGGAGCATCGCCGATCAACCTCTTTTTGAGCTTGTCCGCCAGCTTGATAGGTCCGGGGAGTTTGAATGATCTGATCAACTCGGAGCCTTCAGTGCTTCCGAGAAAATAGAAAGCTCCACCATGAGAATAACGGCCCAGCCAGTTGCCCTGGTTCTCTTGTCGAAGCTCTTGTCGCTCTTTCTGCTCTTCTCCATTCGCGCTCCAGCCTGGAACCTCGACTTGGAATGTGTGAAAGTCGTGTGCCTGAGCGCTCGTTAAGAAATTGTATAGGTTACGTCCCATACTGCAGATATTTTCGAAGCTACTCGTGTCACCTATAGGAACACCTTGAGAGCAACAAAGCCAGGCGATATTGTATGCGAGAAGGGTGACGCCTTCGAGAAAGTACGAGTACGTCACGGGATCCTCCTTTGCGAGCTGCGTCAGAGGCTTGTCAATGAACAAGGGTCGAGGTCGTGGGACACGTTGAGACCCAGCCATTTGCATGTGGTTGGCCGTTTGTGAGGATGGTGCAAAACTTGGGAAAGGGACCTGGGAATGCTGATGTGAACTGTTGAGATTGAAGATTGTTGGACGCGGATAGTCTCGATGAGGTAGAGTGACTTCAGCGGGCAGGCGGATAGATAGGTAATGACAGACAAGAATGAGAATATGAGCCACATGAGCGAGAGAAGTTGAAATGACTTCCGGGCCGATGGCTTTGAAACGATTAGTTAAAGTGCACCGACATCTCCTGGAGAAAGGAAATCAGAAATTAAAAAAACACAACATACAGTCCATGGCTGTCAAATCAAATATGGGCACTCTGCCGAGGTGGTAATCGTAACGTCCGGAGCCCGTTCTCTTCGTTCTCCTGAGCCCGTATAACTTGACGGCCTCAGTGCAGAGAAAAGCTCGTGTATTGGCGGTGACTTCTGCTTTCTGAGCCCATCGAAAGCGAAGCACTTGTATAGACTTATCCAGCTCCTGTTGTTGTTTGACTCGGCGCTGAACAAGCCCGTCAGAAGCCGAGGCGAAGTCAGACCTTCTTCTCGCCAGCGCTTCTTTCCGGCATCGGATTTCGTCTCGAGCTACTTTAATTTCCTCTCTTAGTTTCTGAGCTGCAGCGAGTATCTGCTCTGCACGATCCTCCGTGAGGCGCTTCTGAGCAAGACTCGTGGCCGGTGAGTCGTCGGTGTGCGACTTGTCAATCTGTGCCCTTAGGCTTTCGCTCTCTAAAATGACCTGCAGATTTTTTAGGCGACCGTGGTATATGTGATTCCGCGCATCAACAGTACACAGGAATGGCAGTTTCTGAGAATCGTGGCGACGATAGCAGATACTGCACTCCATGACGTCTCATCACGGCCTTTTGTACGATTCTATCGGGGGAAACGAGCGTGCATTTGCGCAGCAGGCGCGACGGGCGGATGGGATGAGCGGTAGCGAAAGAGGTCGTCTCTCGGGCGTACGAGCAGCTTTTGGCATGCTGAGACGTGATGATTTGCAGGATAGTCTTGGAGGAGATGGTCGCGGGGGTTGGGCAAGACAAGTCGTGTCTGGTTGGCCGACGGTTGGTGGTTGATGGCTGTCGTGCGATGACGCCACACGGGAAGGCAGGAGCGTGTCGCGTCTCCTGCAGTTTCCCGCCTTTGGTCTCGTCTGTCCGCCAAACAGCCTTTCGACACAGAGTCACCCAAACGGGTCTTCCGAGATTTCTCAGCAATTTACAACACAAGGCCTTTCAGACAATATCATCTCCGCGGCGACCAAAGTCCAAAAATGTCTACCCCCCAGAAACCTCCAGCAAGTCCGTCTGCGGTGTCGGATGCGTCGTCCCGAGAGGACGAGCAGCCGGGAGGCGATGACACCATCACCTTGTCAGACAGAGAACAGAGATCTTCCCAGGAGAATGACCAAGGAAGCATACCTAGTGAGGAGTCTGAGGACCTCAAAAGCTCGACTGGTTCTATCTCGCCGCGCGCTAGCTCTCCTCTGGCCGACGTTCCCTCCTTCGACTGGGAGCAGTTTGAGGCACGGTACGAGAGCGCTTTAAAGGAGGCAGATGGAGAAGAAACGGGCATACTCCAAGAAGCTCAAAGCCTATCCAAGGTACCCAGTCCAATCCCGGTGCAGGCCAGTGCAATCCAATTATTCCATCTAATAACACGACTTGGCAATGACAGTACTTTCAAACGTGGGCATCTGCTGCCTCAGCTCACGATGACGAGCGTGCTGTCAAGCGCTTACGCACGCGCCAGCGATTTGTCAACCTGTCGGAGGAGCAAATGTCACAGAAGCAGAAGCACTGTAAGTTGACTTCGACGAACGTAGCCTGGCCCTCGCACGAATTGCCTCGCTAACTACAAGGCAAAGACGAAGAGGTGGTTCGCGCTTTTGAGAGTGCTCTGGCGCTTCTAAAGTCGAGTTGAAATGAACTTGTACAATGTACCTCTCCGTACCTGGACACGCACCAACAACGGTAGGCCGAGCGCCCCACGGCCCCCACCTTTGCTGGCAACATGTTCGGCGTTCGCAGCCTTCTTTTGAGCCAATTCCCCATCGCCACCATAATCATCAATGATCATTATACATTTCTCTTCCATCCACCAATAAGTCAGTGAAGGTGGGAGTCAAATTTCGGCGTTTTGATATTGGCATCTGGAGAAGAACTACTATGAAGCCCGGCGTTGCACTTCCTGAGGCCCTCCGCGACGAAACTTCCTGCTAGCTATGCCTTCGGCCTGTTTGTCTGCACGACCGCCCAAATCACATCCAGTATGACAGTGGATTCCCATGTACACTGGCAAGAGGTAGCTGGAGATTTAAAAATCTCACAGGTAGGACAACTCGCTGCCTTGAAAGCTTTGTACAGGCAAACTGACAGCATACTAGCATGAAATCTTAAACTTTCAGCATGTGCATTTTTCGAATGAAGCCGTGGCCGACTTCGCTTCCGCGTTCACGAACCTACCACTGAATACTGAGGAGAATGCCTGCTCTGACGAATTTCATGACTGGGAAGATGCAGATGAATTAGGGTTTTATCACGACGGTGTCAAACGCACGTTGACGGACGAGCAAATTGCCATTTTCCGACATTCCGAGTTGAGAGAGCACGAAAAACGGCAAAAAGCCAAGGTTACTGAGTTGAGAAACGATGCTGCAACTGCAGGAGCCCAAATGGACGGGTCAGCGAAGAGACCTTCCCAGAGCGCACCAGCACATGGCAATCAGGGACTTAGAAAGAAGAAGAAGAAAGGGGCCAGAAATGTTACACAAGAGCCTAAGCCAGATTTGAGGAAGCGGACCTGGGACGTTGTCGACGCAGGTCTAGACTCTCTAGATTATGACTGATACTAGGTACTTTACAGTCCAAGTCGAAAACCTTGGGCGGAACGCCTTAGATAGGTAAGCACGTCATTTCTCTCATTCTTTATCGAATCTTCCATCGATTTCACTATGCCTGTATGATGAAACCCTTATGTATCGTCATCCTTAGTCCGATCTGGATGCCGTACAGATGACCCATTTGATTTATTTCGAATGATGATGGACGTGACACCTGGACATGACGAGGTGAATAATCTTCTCTCTGAGGCGCGCTTGCCTAGCCTGGCTTTTTCTCATCACTGAAACAAGATATATACGCAAGTCATCACTGACTCGATAATGAATTAGGTACATAGCAGATCGCCTACAAATTCGAATATGTATTTGGCTGGTGCAGCTTGGGACCATGGTCCATGGGTGCCATGTACCGAAGTCGGTATGAGAGGGTCTACTACGTACGGAGGGGAAAAATTCAAGAAGAACTAAAATCAATCAATAGTAAACTTGAAGCGAAGTGCCACAAGCGATGGAAGCTCGAGAAGCGAGACAGTCGGCTGCCCGTGTCCTTATGTAAAGATAGTAATGAGATCATGAAACAGAAAGTAGCTTTCTGAAACCTTGTCCTGCGCCTCTTTTCTCATTGCCGTGTTATTGATACCGAGACAAGGAAGAAGGAATTGCGGCCCAATCGGTTGCGGCGTCATTTGGACGAATTCCCATACGACCGATGTTGCCAATTACAGTCCATGACAGTAGCTTTAAAGTGGGGCAATAACGCAAGGCCAGCCGTTGTCGGCTGGGGCCCATCCCACCTTGCATGGTTTTGCCCTCAACCACCCGTTTGGCAGACTTGATCCTCAACTTCGCGAATATCTTCGTTGGCCAGGCCTTGCACGGGCCAACCCCTCATACCCGGCAATACCCAATTCTTGATCCATTGACGGTGTCGCGAAGCACGCGACACACTTCGCGCCGAGACATCATGGCGCGCGTCTACGCCGATGTCAACCAGAATATGCCCCGCAGTTACTGGGATTACGATTCCGTCAACATCAGTACGTCAAAAGACGATATGCGATTTGGATGTGGCGGATGATGACTTTCTGCTAACACGTGCCGCACGTAGGTTGGGGTGTGTTGGAGAACTATGAGGTCGTGAGAAAAATCGGTAGGTCTTTGTTATGCCTATCTGCCAAGTCTCCTTTTGCCAGTACAAACTCTTTGTTATGCGGAACTCATTTTGGACTAATTTGGCCACTCGTGATTGCGATATAGGTCGGGGCAAATATTCCGAAGTTTTCGAAGGCATCAACGTCGTGAACTACCAAAAATGCGTTGTCAAGGTTCTCAAGCCTGTTAAGAAGAAGAAGATTAAGCGAGAGATCAAGATTCTTCAGAATCTCGCCGGAGGTCCCAACGTTGTTGCGTTGCTGGACGTGGTCAGAGATTCTCAGGTCAGACCTCTCACACTCCCACCGCTCTTTTTGCATTCTACAGTGAACAAAATCTCGTCTACTGCATTACTGAGACTGATACTTTCCTTCTGAGTTGCAGAGTAAAACGCCGTCTTTGATCTTTGAGTATGTCAACAACATCGACTTTCGTAGCCTTTATCCGAAATTCAACGACCTCGATGTGCGATACTACATTCTTGAGCTGCTCAAGGCTCTTGATTTCTGCCACAGCAAGGGCATTATGCATCGAGATGTGAAACCTCATAACGTTATGATCGATCATGAGAACAAGAAGGTAGGTTGACTTTCCTGATAGGAACAGCGCGGATTGTGGATCAGGACACGACATACCATTAGGCTAACACTTGCGACTTTCTCCGTGTAGCTGCGCCTCATCGATTGGGGCCTTGCCGAATTCTACCATCCTAGGACCGAGTACAATGTGCGCGTGGCTTCAAGATACTTCAAAGGACCAGAACTTCTTGTGGACTTCCAAGAGTACGACTACAGCTTGGATATGTGGAGCTTGGGCGCCATGTTTGCCTCCATGATCTTCAGAAAAGAGCCATTCTTCCATGGAAACAGCAACTCTGACCAACTGGTCAAGATCGCAAAGGTCTTGGGCACTGACGAGCTCTTCGACTACCTTGATAAGTACGAGATTGAGTTGGATTCTCAGTACGATGACATACTTGGAAGATTTCAAAAGAAGCCGTGGCACAGCTTCGTGACGTCTGAGAACCAGCGTTTTGTCTCTAATGAAGCCATCGACTTCCTCGACAAGCTACTGCGATATGACCATCAAGTACGTCCGGTTTATATGCCAAAGCATGATAAAGGGGTGAACACGGCTGACCAAAATATTGCAGGAACGGCTTACTGCCAAAGAGGCCCAGGATCATCCATACTTTGACCCTGTGCGAGACCCGGAAGACTTCAAGCGCAACAACGCCGACCCCAACGAAGCATACGATTCGTGAGGTGGGCGGCCGAGGCGGTAATCGAATATCCCGACACAATATCGCCATACCATTCTCAGTCCGGTGTTTTCCCAATTCTGCGGAACTTGACAGCCGATGACTTCTTTGCGCAGCCTCAGTACCTTGTTCCCTCAAGGCGACTGCCACGCCCTTCAATTGACTTTGGCTTTTGGCTTCTCGAACAGTGAGACGGCGGAAAGATTTGCTTCCAAGCACCCGATTGAAATGATGAGAAGAGGCTTCAAAGATGCTAAACGGAGTCATCACGGTTATCACGATGGCCACAAATCACCACGAACGGGGAGCATCCGATGCCAGATCTGACCTACAACTTCTTCAGTCCACATCGAGCGAGGCGTGCGCTCGATGAGAACCTATCCACTGGAAGTCCAGAATTGGAATGATGCGCTGGCTGGCGAACACATCTGTTACGTCGGGTTTCTTTTTTGAGTCTATTTTATTTTTGCACCATCAGATTTCCCGTTCTCTCTATTCCCTCGTGCCTTGGGTTTTTCTTCCTGAGGAAGCTTCAATATTGTTCTGTTTTCCATTCTTAGTTTTTTTCTTCCTCTTCATCCTTGGCTGCAGCGTCATGTTGTTAATATATCATTGGAAAAGGATTGAGCGTTGGCTTGGACACTGGCTTGCCATTTTCCACGGTGCTTGTGTGATGGTGTTATGTGAGGGCAGCTGAAGTCCTGAGGCTCCCCGGATGCGCGCCAACAGAGGATCAACGGCTATGCCCACCCAGTATTGAGCATGCCATGTGTAGACACACACCATTGAACGATGGGCGATCAATGTGTGCCGGGACATTTTGTTCTTCGTGATCCACAGCCACTTCAGCGTCATCGATTGGGCAAAGGGCGTCGTCCTCCGGTGCGTTCGGGTTTCGACTGCCATTTTATCGTCATTCAAGCATTCTGAGCATTGCCGTCAAGATGTCCCATGATCTCATGACCCTCCCCCCATTTCCCCCTTTTCGTCTCTACTTCTCTTCTCTCATTTTTGCATCTCTGTGGGGAGACGCCATGTCAATCTGTCCCCAAGTGTGATTTGTGTGTGGAAAGTCCGGGTTCCTAGTCAAGATTGTTCGAATAACGTGAATTGGAGACTGGAGGAATGGTTGCGCGGATCTTTGAAGGAGCCATGCTTTGAGCTGTTCCCCCTCGTTTCCGGAGGCTATGCAAAAACAAACTTCAACATGAGTTTTGTTTTTTTGAAAGCATTAATGGGAAGGGAAGTGACAGGGCAGATACAAGGGAAAAGACTACGCAAAAAAGAAAGCGGCACAGAAAACGACGTCGAGAGAGACTCCAGTAATGAAATTCATGAAGGTATGTATGTGGCCCACGATTGACCTTGTCAAGTTAAGAAAGAAAAACTTATGCATAATGCTACTACCCAATGTCCGCTTGCATTAAAAAGCATTCAAAAACCATACACCACCTCAATAGAATGCCCAGACCCAAAATCTCGAAACCCGATGCGCAACCCCTGATTACAAGCATGTAAAGCAGAAATCTCGGTCACACCTATACCCATCCACACCACACTCCTGCACAGCACTCCCACCCGCCGCCGCAGATTTTCCAGACCGGTGTTCCGAGACAGAACCCTCGGTATGCCGTCTCTTTTTCTTGTCCTTCCTCCTCTTCTTCTCATCATGCTTTGACCTATTTCTGTCCAGCTCCACTGATTCTTCTGCTGCCGTCCGTGACACAGACTTTCGGATCTTGTGGTGTGCGCTTGAGTCTGCTGCTACTGCTGCTGCCGTTGTTGTTACTTTACTTGTGGCGGAGGGTTGGGCTCGAGCGGACTTGGATGACGATGAGCGAGACTGGTAGGGACTGCCGAGCTCGTCTTCATCGTCGTACTCGGGTTCTTGACCTTTGGCGTTGTTGCCTGATACTAAGGAAAGGAGCGAGCGGCGTGATTTCTGACGTTTCTTGTCTTTGACTATATCTGATCCCGGTGTACGTGACTTTGTCGAAATCGATGACGAAATGACTGGTTTTGTACCCTGAGATTGCAGTGAGGAGGATCGTCTTGCTTGTGACGTCTGGAGAGACGACGGTCGGCTATGGTCTTTCCATCTTGCGGTGGAATTTTCCGAAGTGAGCTGGGCAAACATGGACTTCAATGACATTTGCTTCGGCCTCTGAGACCTGGATTCTTGGCTTCTGAGGCTCGGTGCTATGATGGCCTGCTTGAGTTCTCCCATAGTTCGCGTCTCTGTGACACTGGGCAGCTTGGAGGGGGCGCGTTTGATGTCGAGGAAGATAGGGGTGCATCGCTCCGCGGATCGTGGCGCCATCATTGCACGATGTAGAGGTGATTTTGCGGGAATTGAAGCCGCCAATGGTTGCATTTTCGGCTTGTCTGGTGTTTTGGGGGCCACTTGAGCTGGCGAAGGTATAAAAAGAGAAGGGCTTGCAGTTCGAGTTCGCACGCCTAATGATGGAGCCTCAGCTGCTTCTGGCTGAGGGGGGTCAAGAATCTCAGCATGGTTCGCTGTCATTTGGGTTGGAGAGCGAGGTGTAGATGTGTCTCGAGGAGTATGCGTCTCAGGGCTAATTTTCGACGTCGGTGTCCTTGGCGCTTTCGTCGGCGTCATTAAAGAAACTGGTGCCACGGGCGCTGAGGACGACCTTGTAGCAGGCGTGTTCGGCGGCCAAGGCTGAACTTCTGCTAATGGTTCAACCTGATGATGCTCTTTTTCTCGAACAATTGCTGTTGGCTCATCATCTTCAACGGGCAAAACAAGCTCCTCCTCGGGATCTGAAAGCTCGACATCAGCAGATCCATCAAGCTCGAGGTCTTCTCCGTCCGGTTTCGATCGGTCATCGTCTGGTTCATTCGATATTGTTGTGCGTTCAAATTTTGCTATCAAAGACATGTCGCTGCGCTTTGACGAGGATGTCGGAGACGAGGGGAGACCAAACGCATCCGAATTGTGAGATACAGGTGTACGACTCTTTAAAAACTCTAAGGGCGTAGGAGTTCGATCACTCGCGGTGCATTTGGGCGTAGGAGTGCTTGCAACGAGCTTTTCTCGCATTGATCGTGACGATCCTCGAGCACTCAGTGGAGGACTTGGTGGCGAAGGAGTCGGCCCAGCAGACTTGGCAACGCTCTTTGGGGACTCCGGAAACTCCATAAAACCAGTATCATCGTCGTTCGCAAAAGAGCGTAGAGATGCGGGAGACGATGGAGATGAAGGTGGTATGAGAGACCTTGGACTTTCGGGTTCTTCTTCACAATTCGGAGCTCCTGAATCTTCCAAGCTTTCCGAGATCTCTGGTCCATCAGCTTGACTCGTACCTCCAGGCACCGGCTTGGGAGACGGTTCTTCATCGACAGTGTCCAAGACCTCCGTGATCCGTCCCGAATCATGTGGTTCCAATTCTTCCTCAGACGAAGACTCGGATGATTCAGCGTCTGGGGGTTGTCCTTCCGGCTGTGATTGAGGTCCCTTTCCGCTTGGCTCATATGCTGCTTGTGCCTGCATTTGAAACCCGTTACTTAATAGATATCCGCCCTGCAGAGAAGAGATATCTTGGGCCAATCGTCTGGCCACACCATACCAAGCATCCTCGTTTGCCGGAAACTTGATAGTATTCCCACCGAGAATGGCCGTCATGCCATTTTGCGCCTTCACCTTTCTTCTGGATCGTTTGTACCCCACAGGGTACTTTCGGGGTCGTCCACGTTTTCGCTTTATTGGCACGCCATTTTCATCGGTTGGTACCGGCGGCCGCTGAGCGGGCGGCTGTTGGAGTAGTGGGTGCATTGACCGGTGCATAAGCTGATGTTGCAAGGGCACCGCAGATTGTGGTAAAAATGTATTCTGAACGGGCGGATACGCCACAGGAGCGGGATACGGCTGGAAAGGCTGCTGCATCATGGACTGGAACGGGTGATAGGCTTGCGGCGGGAAGCCAAACTGGTAAGGTGGAAAGTAGTATGGGTGTCCGAACATATGTGGTGGAAAATGCATGTAGGGCTGTTGTGCTTGATTTTGTGCTTGATTTTGTGCTTGCTGCTGTGCTTGCTGCTGTGCTTGCTGTTGTGTTTGCTGTTGTGCTTGCTGTTGTGCCTGCTGCTGTGCTTGCTGCTGTGCTTTCTGTTGTGCCTGATGCTGTGCTTGCTGCTGGCTCTGCTCTGACTTCCTAGGCCTACCTCGCTTTCTTTTGATAACAACTTCTGTTCTGGGACCAGGATCCGCTCCAGAACTTTGTGCAGCCGTGATGTTTGACTGGGGATTCAATATGTGAGAAGCCCAAGGGGTTGGTAGAGTCGGAATACTGTCATTGCAGAAAGCTGCGTTGATTTGCGGACCAGGCGAACTTGGCGTAGGGACCGCTCGTGCTGATCTGCGAGTTTTTTGGGAAGCCGAGCGTAGCTTGCCATTACGGTCATCGGGACGATCATGTTTTCTAGGCCGTCCTCGCCGACGCTTTACTGGCACATCTGAGCTGATGGCAGGAGTACCTATATTGCTGACTCTTGCAACCGGCCCGGCCACCTTCTTGACACCACTGGTAGTCGCTGCACCGGATGACACAGAGAAGAGCGGCGTTTCGTCATCTGACAGCATGCAGGCCAGTTCGAAGTCTTTATGGGAAGATTTGTTATACGAAGCTCGAACAGTCGCAGCAACGGGTGCAACAGGATCATCCTCTTGAAAAGGCAAGGTCTCTTGAGAATCTGGTATGACTCTGTCTGATGTGTATGACTTGTGTGCTTGTTTCGAGGGTAGGGTATCGTCCCCTGTCTGTGAAGATGCCTCGATTTCCTCCGCTGAAAATACAGCATCCTCCAACGTGTCACTGTCCTCAATGACTTCTGGTTGCCAGTGTTTGGCCAATCGAAGTGATGATCTGGCACGACTGTGACGGCCTCCTCTACCAGGTGAGGCTGCTTGGTCGTCCTCTGCAACATGTGCAGAGGCTTCCTCAGGATGCTGCTCGAAGAGATTGGCTGACTGGCCAGAGGTGTGAGCTGTCGTATGACGTATAGAGTTCGGCCGTTTGTCGCTTGATCTCGGCGAAGTACAGCTTGACTGTGTTCGCACAGTAGGTTGTTCTCTGTAGCGATAGTCGGAAGGTCGTAGAGGAGAAAGACCAGTCAGGTTAGGAGCTCCGTATGCCTCACGGACCTGGGGAAGCATCTCCCACGGACCAAGGGCGAAAGGAGATGCGCCGTTGGGCCCAATAGAGGATGCATATCGCAAGCCGCCTCCATCGTACAGTCCTGAAATCAAGCTGGGCCCATCGTCGGTCGCTAGCCCATGGCTGTATCCGGGAATACTGTCCACAGAATCTGGATCAGGATATGGTCCTTGAAATTGCATGTAGTCAGGAAGAATGTCAACGTCATGACCGTCGGTCGTCCAAGGCTGATTTTCGGTCATAGTCCTTGATTCATCGTAACTGCCGTTGGCATTCTGGAGATCGACTTGAGGCATCCTGCTACTCGATGAAAATTTCGGTAGAACGTTATCCTCTTCACCATCCTCATCATCGTCAACACTGCCAGTCTCGTCCTCGCCCTCATCTTCGTCTTCTTCGGCTGAGTCTGCGTCATAATTTCCGTCGCCGTTGCCGTCCCCACCGACGTCTTTTACAAGCAGCGCCTGTTCGCCATCATCGACTTTTTCTCCTACTTCGTGACGCAGGTTTTTGATGTGACCATCTTTGAAATGAACGCCACCTGTGCTGTTCTCAATGCCATTACGGGTGCATTCAGATTCAAAGCCAAGTCTCTGCGAACTTTGGGCCTTTGCAGTCGGGGACCGAGTCGCGGCGCAAGCTTTTTCGACCAGAGGTTGATGACCGTAGACCTGTTGTATAGCAGAGCGCTGTGGTAATTTCTGTTTGTTTTGTTTCTTGTGTTTACCAGGAGCTGCTTCAGTATCATCGTCGCCGTCGTATTCCTCCCACTCGTCGCCAGCTTCAGGCTCATGTCTCTTTTCGCATACTTCGCCCAGTCGCCGCCGCTTGACCGGGGGTTCCATGATGGCGCGAAGGGATCGCTGTGCACCGCATATGGTGTAGTCGATAATGGTCACAAGCCAAAGCTGCAATCCATTCGTTCCTGTGTCGATAAGTCGAGTGTCACGGTACACTCCGGCGTTGCAGGCGTCAAGGAAGGCATCTGGCTCCCAGTCGCGGTAGATTGGCTAACGAACTCGTCAATTCATCCGACCAGACGCGTCGTGAATTTGTAGCCGTACCTATGTACCTCTTGGTACGTTCGCGCGTTAAGAGAGTGCTCTCCACTCGCCACCCGGCCAATCACACAGCCTAGAGCGTCGGCGTCGGCTCTGACGACGTTTGACGCAACAGCTCAGAGAGGTCACGAACGCTGCATTCGCATGACCCCAAACTTTGTCTTCAATCTCCTTTTCCTGTCGACCTTCCCAGATAAAAAGGCCGCTTGAGATTGTAGCAAAAAGAAAACACGACTCCTAGGCGTATCACGAGCGTACATCGACCATGTTCTGCCAGAAGTGTCGACTGCCGCTCAAGCTCGATGGCTCCCTCGATCATCTGAACCCGGCGGCATACGATCTTTTGATATGTAAGTCAATTAAGTCCGGGATTTCGCGGAATGTTTTCTAATTGAAAATTAAATTTTCGGCAGCGACAACGCCACAGGCATCGCAGCGCCCGCCCGAGTCCCGATCCTCACTTCTTCAGTCGCAGGAGCAGACAAGAAGGTCGCTTTACGATCTCGTATCCCAGACTTCTAATCATCCAACCTTCAAGAGACACCATGTAGCCCAACCGCAAGATTCGACCATGTCTTTCATATACCTCACCGAGTCGCAAGTCGGCCAGCCACATCCGCCGGCCAAAGAGACTCCTCCGCCTCGAAAATCAGAACTGCGAGGGTCGAACTCGGCCCAGCAGGCATCCGTGTCTAACAGCCAGCAATCAGACAAAGTAGACGATATGCTAAGGGCGAACCGGTTATTTGAGATTCTGTCGTCGAGATCTGACATCGACCACCCTATCTGTATGGAGTGCACCGACTTGCTGGTCGACGGGCTGCAAAGAAAACTGGAGGCATCGATCAAGGAGCGCGACGCCTACGTGAAATATCTTCGCCAGGTGAAAACAGAAAGACCAAGTGCCGAAGAGACTAAAGCGCGTCATGAGGCACTGAAGAAGGCAGAAAAAGACAGGGCCGTGGCAATGGACGAGCTGAAGAAGCTAGAAACTGAGAAGGATTCTGTTGACGAGGAGATATTGGCCCTTGAGGAAGAATCTCGTCAGCTAGACAAGGAGGAGGAGCTATTTTGGAGAGAACGCAATGCCTTTGCGACAAAGATGGCCGAGTTTCAGGCAGAACGAGACAGCATCAACGCCAAGTACAACCACGACTCGCAGCTTCTCGAAAAGCTGCAACGTTCCAACGTGTACAATGATACCTTCTGCATCAGCCATGACGGTAGCTTTGCTACCATCAACGGTCTCCGTCTGGGAAGGCTATCGAACAAGCCCGTCGACTGGCCGGAAATCAATGCGGCGTGGGGTCATGCGCTTCTCCTACTCGTCACTGTGGCAGACAAGCTGGATTACAAATTCAGTGGCTACGATCCGCAGCCTATGGGGAGTACGTCTAAAATCATTCGCTACGATATTCCAGGCCACTCGTCTAGCAGGCTCGGCAGTCGCGCTGCGCAGCCACTACCACCGCCGAAGAAGCATGTGCTTGAATTGTACAGCTCGGGAGATATGCCATTAGGCCTGACCTTTATGCACCGCAAGTTTGACAACGCCATGGTGGCATTTCTTGAGCTGGTGCGGCAGCTCGGAGCGCACGTGCAGAGGCGGACCGAACGATCAGTCAACGTGCTCAGCTTGCCGTACAAGATCGAGGGCGACAAGATTGGCGAAGTGAGCATCAAATTGGGGATTGCGCAAGACGATGGCTGGACGAAAGCCTGCAAGCTTACCCTCACCTGTTGCAAGTTCTTGCTGGCGTATGCCAGCAATGCTGGATCAATTGCTAGAAGCCCGAAAACATAAAGTGCGGGCTGCGTCGCGGAACGGCCAGCCGTTGCAAAAAACAGAAAAAAAAGGTCTGACTTTTCGGTACGTGCATCTCTCTTAAGCGACTATACTTGATACTTTCATGTCGAAATTATGCCTCTCGCCTCCGCCCATGAGAGCCTCAGCAAAACACGAAGGCGACAGGCAACACCATTGTACGCAAAGCATCCCGTGATCATTAGCGCTGCTGAGCTATCAAAAATCATGACAGAGCTTGGCACTTCATGGATGCAGATATTCTTGGTCCTCTATGCTCACCAAATCGGGAGTGTCTTCTGTGTAAAATGATACCTGGAGTTACAGGCGAGGGTTTTCCATGTCAGCCGGCACACCATGGACGCCTTTAGTGCTTTCTTTCGGGATCTTTTGGGAGAAGGAGGGTTGGCGAATCTCTCCCAGAAGTTAAAAATCTTTGGAGATACCCCAACACATGACAGCCCAAGTGTACATGCTCATCAAGCTAAAAATGTAACCATCCATTTGCATGGGATGGACGGCTAGAATAGAAAGCGACATGGCTCGAACGAGATCTGGACCATCCATCACACGATATCTGCTCGCGAAGAGTGGTGTAGCTGTTTTTTTAATATATTCATCTGTGGGATTACTGGCCCAAAAAGATACGATTGTATATATTACACTCGCTCCGTATCGAGCATCTGAAGGAAAACAATGATTTTGCTATATGGTCGCTGGAATCCAAGAAGAAAGGTATAAGAAAAGAAAGCCAGGAAAGAGAAAGAACCGCTCTACACTCCTTAGGCCATCGTACATTCGGTCAGCAATCCCTTCACACATCAATCGTGAAATGGCTGATCTGGGAATAATATGCATGCACCGCCAACTCTAGAATGGTCACATCCCCATAAACCTGGCTGCCGTCAAAGCCCCCAATCATCAACAATCTGCTGTCATGGAGTACAGTTCCGTGGTATCCCCTCTCGCTCGGCGGCTTTCCGTACACCTTTCTCTTGTCCCACGTCATAGTCACAAGATTCAGCAGCAGCACGTCATTGCAGTAGTCGCTACCATCGTGCCCCCCCAGGACAAATAAGTAGGAGCCCACGACAGTGGCTGTGTGCGATAATCGCCTGTACGTGACAGATATATCGACAGCTTTCCACATATGCGTCTCGAGGTCATAGATCCAAACATCGTCGAAGCATTCTCCACCGTCGGAGCCACCGAATATAATGAGCTTGCTGCCTACCATATTGGCCGTGTGGTAGCCACGAGCCTTGGGGCAGGTGTCCTTCTCGCCGCTTGAGCTGGCTTTGACAGACGCAGAGATGAGCTTCCAGGACATCTTGGTAGGATCACTGACATCCAGCCTCCATATATCGTTGAGAGCTCTGACGCCGTCGCCGCCTCCAAAGACATAGATACCCATCTTGTACAAGCAGGCGGTATGCGCTCTCCGCTTGGAGGGGATTTTGTCACCCACAATCCGAGGCTTTGACCATCGAAAGTTCAATGTGTCCAAAACGTATACGTCGTTGTAGTAATCGGGGCCGTCGCCACCTCCAAACACGACCAGCTTTCTTCCAACGGCCGTACAGGTCATGGCTCTCAACGGCAGGGGGTATTCGCCAACCACATGGGGCACGGACCAGTAGAATGCGTCGGCGTCCAGAACATACAGCGTGTTGAAACATGTTTTCGCATCACAGCCGCCGAAGATGTAGATGTTTGATCCGACCAAGGTAGTGGTATGCGCTCGCAAATTGGAGTGTGGTGCTCCAGAGACGAACGCTTTGGACCAGTACATGCCAGATGGCGGCGCAGGTTCCACCTTTGGGGCACTGGCGGCATCGGGCAAGGGCGGAAACGGTATATGCTGCCCTTGGGGAGGTTTGCTTAATTTTGGAGTTCGTCGTGTTGTCGTAGAGGCGGGCAATGTCTTTCGGTCACTGATAGATAGATTCGTTCTCGACACGACCGGCCGCTTCTGATTGTCTTCTTCGCCTGCGGAGGGTGGATCGGCTTTGTTCGAGATAGGCGGCAAGGAGACAATATGTGAGTTTGCATTAGGTTTTTGAGCTATGTGCGAGCTTGATTGGGAGCGCTGGCGGAGGGATAGATTGGACGGCTTGGAATGCCGATCGTTGACGCTTTTGCTTGCTAGATGGCCCGGCGTATGGCCACGCGGTAGGGAAGCAGCAGCAGGCTTTGTAGACGCGTCTGCCTCGTCTGCCTCGTCTGCCGCTTCTACCGCATCTACCGCATCTACCGCATCTACCGCATCTACCGCATCTACCGCATCTGCCGCCTCAGCCGCATCGTCGTCCGAGTCGCGAGGCGTGCTTTCTTGCTGCTGGTGAGGTTGGCCTGGCGAAGCTTTCGTCGTGAGCTGCTTTGACCGGCTGGGGTTGGACTTGTCGGACCTCGAGGGGGTGCGAGGTGATTTGCCGGCGTCGGACATGTTGTCAGAGCAACACCCTCATCGCGTGGATAGATGACGAGATGGGAGACGGACGTGACGCGAGGAGTTGACGAAACGAGGACTACCAAATTCAATTAGCCACAGCCTAAAGGTACCTAACCCGTCGCGCCATGAACCTGAGAACCCGACAATGCGGGAACTGACGCGACAAGTGACGAATAGCGGATGAGGGTCGCTGCGACAAACAGCGTCTGCTAATTGGCCAGAGTATGAAGGGCTCCCCATCACGATTCATCACTATTCACGCCTTGTCTCCGACTCTCCGTCTCATACCCAATTACCTGTATCATGCATGTATGTACATATCTGATCACCATTTGATTGGCTTTTTGACAAGACGCGCTTCAATGGAAGTATTCAGATGTTTAAACAGGCGCATTGGAACAAAAGGGTGCAATGACATGTTCTCTGGTCTCGTCCACGTTTGGTTTTGTTTGGCCAACGCCTAGTCAGCGTTCGAGTGGCCGACGCCCGATCCGTAGAAATTTTTGCCGATGCGATTTGTAGCTCGACATCTTTTGCATTTTCACGGAGCACTACCTATTCCGCTGTGCCAAAACTCAAGCCAAGCTCCTCCGCCGCCGTTCTCGTTAGACTTTTTACCCCCAAGACTCAAGTGTCTGCTTCGAAGACCGTCTGCGCGAAATTACCTGTCCAGGCCCTCGTCATCTCATAGACTCCGTGACCGCGCACCAAGTTTCGATCTAGCCTCTAAACGCATGGGTTGTTCTATGATGAATGTCCAAGATGATGCCACAATGGCTGGACAGAACGAGTCCCCTGCAGCCCAATCCGCCAATGGTCCTGAGGCTCTGACCAAGGCTTGCGATAAGCTCAATACACCGATGCCGGGAGACCGTGCAAACGAAGGCCCACGGCACGAGAACGAGGGCTCGCAAATCGAGGAAAGGGCCGCGAAGAGACCTAGATTGGATGATGCGCTCGACTCCAAAGATGTGAGCAACACTCAGCAAACGGGTAATGACAACTCAGGACATGCCAATGGAAGTGGAACCGGGAAGGGAAATGATGAAGCACCTCAAGCAGGCGCAAATGGAACCACAGATCGCCGTGCGGGCATGGCTCCAATAAAAAAGGAGTAAGTTCTCGAAGAAAACACAAAGACAAAAGAGAGACAGGTGTAGACAAAAGTGCGTAAATTTTACTGGAGGCTAACAGGTGCAAAAGATATATCATTGAGATTTCTGGCACTAGAGATGCACATCCTGCCATTCTAGACGACGATGCCGCTGAAGGCCGTGGTGGCGACGCCAGAGATGCGAGAGACTCGAGAGACGCCAGAGACAACAACTACAGGGGTAGCAAGGGCAAGAAAGAAAAGAGGAAAAAGGGCCAAAACACGGAGCGCAGCTTTGGCAGCTCACGAGACGCCATTCAGCTCTGCAACAGTCGAGGCTTGTACTCTGAGTTTTCTCCTCGGGAATGCAAGTATGGCGACAAGTGCCGCATGTCGCACGACATACGCAAGTACCTCGAAGAAGGGCGCAGAGGTGATGTCGAGGCGTTTGAGGGCAAGTGTCCCGTCTTTGAGCAGTATGGCACCTGTTTCTCCGGCTGGAAGTGCAGGTTCGTCAGAAGCCACATGAAGGAGGTGGAGCACGATGATGGACGCAAAGAGCTGGTTCTCATCGACAATTCCAACGACAAGGCGTTTGCTGGAGAGGACGGAAGCAAAAAGGTTCAGGTCACTGGCGGTGACGAAACGGACGAGCGTCGCCCAGGAATATACAACAATGTCGACATGTCCATTAAGATCGAGCTCAACCGAAAACGTGTCGACTTCACCAAGGCTGACGAGTACATCAAGTGGATGAACGACGAAGCCAATATCAACAACGACATCAACCAACTCCGCAAAGACCAGTCCGGAGAGAGCATCGATGACATCCGCGCCCGTTTCGTCGATCCGCCTTTCAAGCCATCGGAGAAGCGGCGGTTGTACTTTGGGCCCGAGACACCTGCCCTGGCCCCCCTCACCACGCAAGGCAATTTGCCTTTCCGACGACTCTGCGTTGAGCTTGGCTGCGAGCTCACCTACTCGGAGATGGCCATGAGCATGCCTCTCCTGCAGGGCACCAAGGCGGACTGGACACTGCTCAAGGCGCATGAATCAGAAGTCTCCCCGCCAGCATTCAAGCCAGGCAAGACCAATCTTGTGTTTGATAACTACGATCACGCACGGGATATCCGTTTCGGCGCACAGATATCAGGCAACCAACCCTGGATCGTGACCAAAGCTGCCGACGTCCTCAACCGTTTCTGTCCGAAATTGCGGCTCATCGACCTCAACTGTGGCTGTCCCATCGACATGGTGTTTAAGTCAGGCGGAGGGTCCGCCCTCCTCGAGGCGCAGGGCAAGCTCGAACGCATGATCCGCGGTATGAATGTCATGTCCGGCGAAATCCCTATAACGGCCAAGATCCGAACCGGTGTGAAGAACTCCCGTCCCACGGCCCCGGCCATCATCAGCAAGCTGGCATTCGGCTCCCGCGAGCACCGCGAACGTCTCGGCGCCCCGGGCTGCGCAGCCATCACCCTCCACGGCCGCAGCCGCGAGCAGCGGTACACAAAACGCGCCGACTGGAGCTACATTGGCGAATGCGCCGCTATCGTCAAGTCATATAACGAGCAGAAGCATGCTCTCACTGACACAGCCGCCGAACCCGACCCCAGCACCCTCCCCAGCGCCAAAGACGGCCGCATCTTCTTTCTTGGCAACGGAGACTGCTACTCCCACGTCGAGTACCGAGAACACATTGAAAAGTCCCGCGTCGACACCGTCATGATTGGACGCGGCGCCCTCATCAAGCCCTGGCTGTTTGAAGAGATCGAAAAGGGCCAGTACCTCGACAAGTCTGCCACTGAGCGCCTCGTCTACATTGAGAAATTCGTCCGCTATGGCCTCGACGCGTGGGGCTCGGACGAGCAAGGGATAGGCCTCACTCGGCGGTTCCTCTTGGAGTGGCTGAGCTTCGCGCATCGGTATATCCCCATTGGACTGCTAGAGCACCTGCCCCCGAGTCTGAACGATAGGCCGCCTGCGTATGTCGGGCGCAATGACCTCGAGACGTTGATGGCGAGTGGGAACTACAAGGATTGGATCAAGCTCACGTTTGTGCCCCCTTTCCGTCTACTGCCATCCCTGTTCCTGCATTGATACTAATCTTGCTGTGTTGTTTCTAGAGAAATGTATCTTGGCCCTGTGCACCCTGGATTTGAGTTCCAGCCGAAACATAGATCAAATGCCTACGAAGCAGAGGGATAGCGTGTGCAAGAATTCTCTCTCCTATCATGGAAAGCAGAGGTTCTTGTGGGCTTGGGCCTAATGCCCTTCTTTTCCATCTACTCAAAAGTTAAAGTCAGGGCATAAATTTCGGTGGTGAGATATAAATGGAGCGAGTAGATTCATATCATTTTTGCATGTCAAGGCATTCGACCGAAATACGTTCAACATCTTGTGAAGAAGCACAAGCTCTTGGATCAATACAAGATCACATTTTTGTTAGAGAAAGAACAACCTGTACGTATACGTTGTGTTTTATATTGTATACACGACTGCATTGCCACGCTGTAGATAAGCACGCTGAAACTCCTTATTAAACACGCTCTGTTGGGTATATGTTCTGCCAAGATGTATATATTCACCATGATCTGCAATGTTGTAATTCCAATCCCTTTTCTTCCTGGTGTTCCATTCTCCTCTTCATCTCTTTTCAAAGCCTCGTCCAGTAATCACAGCAGAGTGTCAGGCTCCAGAACTTGCATCACACCCCCCACGAGATGTAAACTCCCCGTCACCAAGACCCTTCCTCTCCTGCTCCCTAATGCCCTCTTCGCGTCCTCCACAGCGCTCACCACGTTGTCACGCACACCAATCCTACAACCCGGACAGAGGCTCTCCATCATGGCCGCGGCGGCATTTTGCACGGCAAGATCATACGGCTGCTGCGGCTGCGAGTGCGGGAGCTCATTTCTCGTAAACAAGGCGTGGGAAATCACATCCTGCCTGCCCATCTCACGCTGCAAGGCCTCGATAAAGACCTTGAGCAGTGCAGGGGCATTCCTCTGCTGCTGATTGAAGAGCAGAACGAGCTTCTCCGACTCGTTCCCCTCGTCGTCAAGAGAGGGCCGTACCTTTTGCGCGGCCACCCACTTGGCTACCTGCTCGAGACTATCCGTGGTATGCGCACCATCGAGAAGCCACGTCGCATCCTCCTGCTGAAGCACTTCGCATCTGCCACGAAGAGATGCCGTCTTCAACCCCCTGAGCATCTGATCCGGCAGGACCTCATGCGGCGACAACGCCCTATCCCCCCCCTCAAAACCACCCACATGTTCTTTAACAGCCATAACAGCCAGCGCCTGATTCATCTTCTGAAAATCTCCCTGCAAACTCCCCTCCACGCCGTGACCCCATGCCTCCACATCCTCAACCTCAAGCTCTACCAGTTCAGCCCCCTTTTCCCTCGCCCGCGCCCTCAAAACCTCCATCACGGAAGGCCGCTGCCTCACATTCACCGTAAAGGCCTTGACGCCGCTCTTCAATATCCCCGCCTTATGCCACGCAACCTCCTCCACCGTATTCCCCAGCATCGCCTCATGATCAACACCCAGCTGCGTCACCACCGCAGCAGACACCGCTCTCGCAGGAAGCACATTCGTAGCATCGTACTCGCCCCCAATTCCACACTCCATGACCACATCCCTGATCCCCTCCCTCAGAAACACATGCCACGCCAGAATAGTGAGATACCGAAAATAAAACGGCTTCGAGGCCGGGCCTCGCGCTGTCTCGGCGTCCATATCCCCGCGCTCTATAGCTGACTGTGTGAACTGGTCCCAGAGGTCCATGAAATGCGCTGTGAATGCCTCCTGCGAGAGGGGAAGGCCGTTGATGGCGATTCTCTCGCGTGGGCTAACGAGGTGAGGACTCGTGTAGGTGCCTACGGGGGTGTATTCGCGGAGCATGGCTGTTGTGAAGGCGCAGACGGAGCCTTTGCCTTTTGTGCCTGCGACGTGGATGTGGCGCATCCGGGAGAGGTCTTCTGGGGAGTAGCCTGCGCGGCGGAGCCATTCGCGCATTTCTGGTAGAGCGGTGGCATTGAGGTTTTGGGTCTGGGTCTGGGTTTGCGGGCTTTGGGTTGGGGAGGTAGTCTTGTCGAAGAGGTGGGTGACTGTGCGGTTGGATTGTAGCTGTGAGAGTTTCTGGAGAACGTCGCGGTAGCTGCGGGAATTGGTGCCGAGGAAGCGTCGTTGGCGTGTTGCGGCTGTTTTGCCAACTGTTATTGATGACGATGATGACGATGATGACGATGTTCTTGGTGATGCCGTGAGGTGAGGGCTTCCATGGCAAAGTGCTTTACAGCGGTGGTGCCAGATGTGACGGGCTACTTTGAACATGGTGACGCTGGTGCGCGTGCGTAGTGATGATCTGCTTCTTTTTCTTCTTTTTCTCCTTCCTCTTCTTCCTCAACGGCGTCGCCCTAGGCAGGCAGCCTCGCATTCGTGATTTGCAACACGTTCATGAATCATGCTCATGATCTCCGTCCCTTTGGTGGTCCAGAGGCTAGGCTCACCTGAGGTCACTGAGCTGAGTCTCTCTCTGACGGTGGGTTGCAGCCAATCGCGTCGCAGCCTGATGACGAGTGCCCAAACACCTCATGTTCAGGTACCTACATACCCTATATAACTTCATCGTGTTCCAACTTCCATGCGCATATCCGATGAGTCCGATCCCTTCCAGTGACCTGAAATGAGCCTTCGGAGCGCCAAAGAGTGAGCGCCAGAGATCCCCATGCCAGCAGCCATTATCAGAAAGCAGCCACGGCCCACATCACAACGAGAAATGCCTTCAACGTCACCATTTGACCTTCAAGCCGCTGCCCTTGTTGTTTCTGACGATGCGCCCCTTAAACAGATCGGCTTTCCAACACCGAGAAAGGAAAAAAAGACCCTCCTGAGATCCTCGGTTGCCTCTTCGCTGGCGGTAATAGACTCAAACGAGCGACACACGAATTACTGATGCTTCTATTCTACTCATTATCGACATGAAAGCAAGTCACAGCAAGATCCGAACTTCAAAGTCTACTACGGCAAGAAAGGGCGACTCGTCGAAAAAAAAGAGGCTGATTAACAGGCTCTTCGCCTACAAAACCACAGGCTAGGGAGGAAATGACCCTCTTGAAATAATCGTTGTGTGCCTCTTAACCAGCCGTTATTTGTTAGCTTCATCATCCTCAATAGCTCAACAGGAGACGATGTCTTCCTGCTACTGGCTCTCGTCGAAGTGTGTGCCATCTGAACATCAAGGAAATGCCGTAAACGGGTATTTCACTCCTAGGGAGAAGTGGACGGCGTTGGATCGCACTTTGACGAGAGTGTCAGTGGCACAAGGCATCTCTTCTGTTGGGTTGATAAGATGATGAAGCTGACAGTGATACCTGGAGGCTGGGTTAGAGGTATAATACTGATCACAAGAGTGTCGTTCCCGACCTTACCTTTGTAGTTGTAGTGATCAGTCTGCCCAGTGTCAATAAACTCCTTCTTTCCCCACCCCCTAAGTTGCCAGCTCTTTTTGCCGCGATAGACCTTTTAGCTCAGAGATCGTGTTCTTGCTGTACTGTTCTCATGTTGATATTGAGTTGGACAAATCAATACTTCATGACCGACCGTTTGAGACTAATCACCGCCTAAGTTTCTTTTGAGGAGATAATCGTACTATGAACGCAAAGCGCTAGGAACGCACGCCTTTCAAAAGCTCAATTCCGTAGCCCAACCACACGCTAAGCCATCTCGTGTATTTGAGCAGAGCGATGATCGCTGCTTTAGGCGGCCACTTCGTGAACAGGCATCTGAGGGTAGGGTGGGGCTGATGAGCTTGAGTCTGAAGCTCATGAGGTGGTTGTTGTTGCTGTAGCTGCTGGGCTGGAACGGCCTCGAGTTCACTCGCTCGAGGTTGCTGCGCATATTGCTGTGCAGAGACCTGCAGAGACTTTGAACTATGATTGGAATGCAAGTCGTGAAATGCCGGGTCCTGGTTCTGGGTCATGGGTTGCAAAGGGACTTGGTTTGATGAAGGCGACGTTTCCATCGTACCAGCGATTCGCTTCTTTCTGCGACGCAAGCAGAAGAAGATTATCAGAAAGCCAGCACCAATAGCAGCGACGCCGCCAACGACACTGCCAACAATGGCTTCAACAGGTGTTTTTCTGCTATGTGGGATCGGTGCTTGATTCGGAAAATCGTAGGGGATTGTAGTGAAACGCAGATACTCGAAAAAGGGTAGTTCGAATTTCACGGATCCGTACCAGTACTTGCCAGAGCTCGTATGGTTAAAAGTATAGCTCGCCATGACAGTTTGAGCAGGTTCGCTGACGGAATGACACCGGTAGTCTATGATATCGCCAAAAATCGCGTAGGTCATGCAACAGGGAAAAGAGCTATTCGTACTATAATGGAAAATGCTATGTATTTAGCGATGAGATTGAGGTGGGAAGAGCCCAGTTTCATCGCTCCTTGTACATACCATTTACTAGTAAATTTGTTGCGGGCGCAGGAGGAGTCACAAGCACTGGAGGAATAATAGGCGCTGGAGTCGATACACGCGTGAACCAAGTCGTACGTCTGTCTCACCACATTGAAGCACATGACGGCTCCCGGTGAGGTCGTCTGCGCCAATATCAGACCACAGGTGTCGTCGATATTGCAGACATAGGGGTCGTCGTCGCGACCCGACAACCAACCGCAGATGTTATCTATACCAGTCATCATGGTCAGGGGCTTTTCGGACGCAACTGGTTTCTTTACCAAGTCTCTGTGAAAAGCATCTGGACGAGGAGGCGGCGTGGGCTTCGGAAAAGAAGCACCATGTTGAGGGAGAGGCGTAATGGCAGTCACTCTCGGCTGAGTAGTAACCAAGCTGTGGCTCGCGCCGCTGGTAAACAGCACTACGTTAGCAGCTCCCCAGACGGAGCTCGCCTTCATGGTGAAGCTCTAGTTGTTGCCTTGGTGTTTAGTGTCAGAAGCGAGTTAATCTTGGGGGACGAGCGAGTTCAAAACGACGTACTCGAAGTCTCGTGCTTGGTATCTCTCATCAATAATGTTCGAGACGCGACTGAAGGTATCGACCACCCGTCTTCCTGCGACAAGACCGAATCGGGGGCCAAAATAGTCTCGGCCGCATATATGGTTGAAGGAGGCTCAGCAGTCTCAGCAACCTCATCTTACAACATAGTAGGTTAAGTTGTTCTCTTCATGTCCAGATCAGAAAACCTCTTGAGGAGAAAGAGAATGACTGACCGTTCAGCGTTTCATTGGTACGGCTTTCTCCTACACAATCGCTTTGAAAAGAATGTCACGGGACAAGAGTTCCTGCAGAGTATATTATGGACTGCACCAATGCAGAGAGTGTGATCAACGACGTGTTCATGACGACAGTGATCTCTCTCATGGGCAACACACATGTGCTGACTGTGACACCTCAGAAGGCCTAATAAACCTGTTCTTCAGACAGCCTTGTAATGAGTCTTCGCGCGAATTAGCAGCAGACAGTACTCGGCCAGACGCCACTAATGGCCACTGAGGGAGGTGAACGATTTGCCCCTGTCGTTGCGCTGAATGACTTTGCAGGAGCTGAAAGCCAGGATGCGGTCATGGTGACAATCCGGACATCCAGCGGTACAGAAGATCACTGGGTCGTCGAAGTAAAATTGCAAAAAAATACAGCCAGCGTGCCAGGGCAAAGTCTAGGATCAAATGGTCTAGCACGATGCAGCGACGAACTGATCTGAAATTCGCCGGATCGAGTTTCATACTAGTATCTATGGGTGTACTTTTCAAAAGGTTACACCAACGAGTAGGTATGGTAGAGATGTACATACACGAATAGTTCGCGGGATATGAGTAGCATAAAGAGGCAAACAGGAAATGGACGCGCAGCATAACGACGTCTTCAGTTTTCCCGGAAAACGTTCTAGGAGAAACCTCTAGTCGGATACCGCTATTCGGCGAGATATCGTGGTAGGTCTCAGGTTCCGGGACGGGGGTTGAAGGCGGAGAGTGTTCGTGTTCGAGGCACGATTCGTACTCAATCTCGCGGTAAAGAAAAGAATGCCGCGTAGTGGCATGTTCGCGCGGGAACACCACTTGACTTGTTCTCCGAGAGGCGCAGGCGAGGAGAGGGTGCAATACGTACAAGCATATCTCATCTCGCAAAAACCTCATCCCGGGCACTACGGCGCAATGGAGGAGAAGCAGTTTCGATAGCCCGCACTCGGTTTCTTTCGTTTGCAACGAATGCCGTATTTGTCGCCCATTTCTCGGAGCTAGGTCTCCGCGAGATGGGATATGCTTGTATTGCACCCTTGCTCGCCTGCGCCTCTCGGAGAGCAGGTCAAGGACTCAAGTTGTGTTCCCGTGGCGAACATGCCACTACGCGGGATTCTTTTCTTTACCGCGAGATTGAGTACGAATCGTGCCTCGAACACGAGGAACACTTTCCGCCTTCAACTCCCGTCCCGGAACCTGAGACCTACCACGACATCTCGCCGGATAGCGATATCCCCCCGACTAGAGGTTTCTCCTACAACGTTTTCCGGAACACCTTCCGCTGCCCGGGATGCGCGGTCGTCTCGATCACGTCTCCGGCGACTTTCTTGTTGCGAAGAGGTCTCGTTTGCAAGTCGGTTATACTTGCTCGGGCCTCGTATATTCTCGGGAGAGCTACCGCGATTCTTTCGTTGCCGGGGGACTCGCCAATCATGATCCGAGCATTGCTGGCAAGCCTTGGTGAGTACGGAGGGTCGGTCGTTGGGCGGAGGCAAAGTGAGAGATCGGGAGATTGTACGAGCATCTCCAACATTGCCGCGTACTTCCTTCGGATGCAGTATCCTCGAGCTCCGTAGTAGAAAGCAGCCGGCGTCTCTTCGAAGGTCCGGCTTCGTTAACATCGTAGAGGTATTGAGACGTCGCACACATAAAGGTACAAAGTGTCGTGGTGCTTAAAACCCCGTTCACGACGTCGTACATACAAAGGTGCAATTGTAACCATGTGTGCAATATAATGGGGTAACAAATAGGTGGTCTTTGTATTGAGTGATGCTGCTTCTTCTCTCACTGATGTGTTCTTGTCTTAGTATGTACAGAAGTTGGACATACATAGCCTCGGTCCATCTCGGGTCGTAGTCGGCTTCTTTTTCATGACTAAGCCATAGAGCATACTCCGTAGATCTCGCTCAAATTTCAATGCGGATTCAACGAGAGCCAATCATTTCGCCAAGCGTTCCATGACTGCCCCACAGAGATTTGAGACAGATGGTCACGTGTTGGTGACTAATGATACTAGCCCTCATCATCATTGCGCCCAAGCTCCGTCTCACCATGGAAGTTGCCACTTATTGTGACGAGGGCCGAATAAGGGACTTGGAAGTGATGAGATATCAACTTCATTGGCGTTGGGTCTTTATATGTAAGGATTCTTGGAGGTGTGAGTGAGGGCATAGTCGTACACGGTACGAGACTTCGTTCTGCATTTGACCCTACACTGGTCTGCACCGATCTTCCCTGGACCCTGGCCATACGCAGGACCGGCAATTCACTTGTACAGTTAGGACGCAGCCCTCCATCGCGATGTCCACGAATGTCCACCCCGTCGTCTATTGATGACATCTAAGACACGAGTCTATCTCTGACCCTTTTACCATTTCCACCCACTAGCCCCCAGTCTTCGCTTTTTCACCCCCTCCACCAGGCAATGTACATAGCAAAAGAGACTTATTCACAACCCACTCGGCAAACTTACCTAACCTCCGGGTTCTCTACTCTCAGACTCTGCAGTCTCGCCTCCGTAGCAATAACCTGTTAAAAAAATGAAAATGTCAGCAACTCAGACCCTAGGCCTAGCTGTACTACGGAAAGGGACAAAAAAAACTCACATCAAGTGCTTGCTGCACCTCCAACACCTTGCGCACCTCGCCCAACCAATCTCTGCTAAGCGCCTTAGCCCACCCCTGAAGACCATTCATCTCCCGCGCCGCAGAATCCAGATCCCCTTCCTCTAGGAACGTCTGCGTGCGCGTCAGGATACTCTCCACGTCGTTTCCATCCGCAAGACCCTCCTTCTTGAACATGATGTGGCTTAAGATCCAGCTCGAAGCGTGGCTGGCCACACCGGCATCCTCTGGTAGGAGAGAGGCCTTGCGGACTTCGCCTGCCACGCGGCGGAATCGATCTATCAGCTGAGAGGGCGGGGTGACGCCGCGCTGGTAGGCGGTTGGGTTGATGGTGGCAATGGCAGCGTCTACGACGGCATCGTCACCGGCAATGCCCTTGAGGGCAATCAGCTCCCGGATGAAGGGTTTCGGGTGGGTCGAGTTCTCGAGGCTGGCTCGGACAGCTTCGACGGCAACGTGGAGCTGTTGCGTCTTGAGGTTGTTGTCGACGACACCGTTCCAGCCAAGAGTGAGTTTCTCCAGATCAGAGACCGCGGAGGTTAGCTCGGATAGCTTGCCGAGACGGCCTTGACGTTCTCGCTCAACACGCTCCTTGACCTCCTGGACGAATTCCTTCTTCAGGGCCAAGGCCTGCTCCAGCAGCTGCGTTTGCAGCTTCTCGTCATTGAGCTTCTTCTCGCGCTCCATCAAGAGACCGACTCGCTCATCGTAGCTGCGTCGCACGGACTCCATTTCCTGCTCGAATTCTCGTCGCCATTCGACCTCCTGAGTAGCCATGGTGTTCTCGACACGCTTGATCAGATCGGTGGCGGCGTGATCAAACTCGTCAATCGAAGACTTGACCTGGCTGGCGGCCTGCTTCTCAACAGAGTTCTTCAAGTCCTTGAGACGGCTCCCGATTCGCACAATCTCGTTCTTGGCCTTGTCAATCGTGGTCGAGTAGCGTCCATGAGCACCATCGGCGTTGACTACCAGAATCAGGTCGTTGAGCATGTGTACGAGATCTCGCACAATGGGTTCCTTGGCGTCGGGAAGTTGCATGAGATCAATGGGTTGCAGCGGAGGGAATCGGGAGGGCTCATCAACCTCGGGCCCCTTGAAGCCTTTTGCGGAAGACTTAGACGAACTCGTCGCAATTTCTGAGGGAGTAATCTTGGGTGTTGCCTTCTCGGCCGGTTTCGCCGGAGCCGTGACTGGGTCCGCTGGCGTCTTGTCGGCAACATCCTTCTTCTCTGCCGGTTGAACAGCAGAAGTCTTCGCATCTGAACGAGCAGCGCTGGAATGGCGAGAAGAAGGTTCGGCTTGATCAGCTACTCTCCAAGACGCACCACTCTGTGCCGGAATCGTGACCCGTTCGCCGAGATCCCTCACCCGAGACCCCTGAGAAACAGGGTGAGGATACTTCTTTTTAAATTCGAGTTCCTCCAGATACAGCACGGCCTGCTCGCCAAACGGCACGTATTCGGTGAAAAAGTCGTGAAAGTTGTCGTTGATTCGGCTGTACCATACACCACCGGCAAAACCAGCAACACCGAGAAGCATAAGGGTGAAGACAAGTCTCCTCAATCTCGAGAAAAAGCCCCTCTTCTTTGGCGCAGGAGGGGGGGGAGGTGGTGGCGGAGTGGCCTTGTCAGCTGTTTTGACGATCTTGACCACAGGAGGAGGAGGCGGCGGCATCAATGGCACAGCCTTGATCTCGGGAGTCTTAGCATCGACGATGGCCGCAGCTGAAGGTGGAGGGTTTCGCTCGGAGCTCAAGGTTTCCGTTGTGGGCAGGACGACAGGCTTGGAAGCAATGTCAACGGGCTGTTTCTTGCTGTCGACGGCATATGATCTCTGCAGCAGGCAATTCCAGTTAGCTAGCGCAAAAGCTGCATCGTCTTCACAGGGTGCTTGTTGAGGTAATCTCCAGAAAGACTGCGTTACGCACCTCACCGAGCTGTCGCGACGTCGCAACAGACCATTGGCGCTGGGCGGAAGCCACAACGGGCTGGCCGCCAAAGGCCCTCGCCGACCGCAGCGATGATCGCAACATAGAATAGGTTATCGGCCAGCCGGGCACGTGGTGATGGTTGGTGATGGACGAGACGGGGGGCTTTCGTCCCGGAGGTTGCAATGCAAGGGACAAAACAGCTTGGGGGAAAAGTTCGGCTAAAACCGCGGCCAAGCCTTCGAACCAACCCCGGCCAGCTTGTGACGCAACCAGTTCCGTGGCAACCAGACGCCCATGACGTCTGCGAAAACGAGGCCGAATGAAATTATGCACGGGCGTGATTTATTTTCTACCTTGCTTTTTGTTCTATTGACCGCAAGAAATACCGTGAATGTATCAGGGTATTCAGAGATTGAGTAGCTCAGGTAGAAGATCAAGCAAGACAGGCTATCGGGACTCAGGACAAGAGTTCTTTGTTTTGAAGGCTTTCGTCCATTTTCAGCATGCTTTGTGTTCACCTGAGAATTCTCACTGGTGTTAAGCGCCTATTTAAAATGAAAACTACAGCCTTTCTACTCGACACATAGCTGCATTTTCATTCGACGTCCAGCTGACCCGCATGGCCCTGGCATACATTGTGTGTGCTATGTGTATGTGCGTGTGAGGTAGGATGTGTAATAAATAGTATTAGGAGGCAAGATGAAACCAGGCATAAAATAAAAACCCCTAGAATGATAACGACTTAAGACCCAAGACTCCAAGAGAGAAACATGTAACATTCTCACGCCCATAGTCGCAAGATAACCAGGCTCGTAATCACCATCGTGCTCGGTCTATAGTTCCCCACTGTCCAAGCAGTGGAATACCTGAGACTGCCTCAACCTCAAATAAATTTGCACAGTTGATAGACCTCACCGTATCGCCAATTACGCCAGCCTACCAAGTTGGAGGAGCGCGTATGGATGGCTTAGTCCCGACTTAACAGCTGCACGGCCCGCTGGCATTCGTCGTTGCATTTTCGGGAGACAGACTGACGCCAGGACGATGACCAGGTCGAGCATGTCGAGGACCGGCCTGATCCAGAGGCAGCTTCTTGGCGATGGAAGTGAAGAGCTCACGGACGTTCTCGGCCGTCTTGGCTGAGGTTTCGAAGAACAAAAGGCCAGCTTCCCGAGCATAGGCTTCAGCATCGGCCGTGGAAATTGCTCGCTTATCAGGCTGTTCGCTAACCAAATCAAGCTTGTTTCCGGCAAGTGCAATAATAATGTTCTCGTTCGCTTGACGCTGAAGTTCCTTCACCCAGGCCTTGGCTTTATCTAGTGATGACTGTGCGCAAAGAGACCCAGTCAGTATACAGCCCACGGAGACGGCGTGGCTAGCCCAAATCTGGCGGGAACAGATAATCGTACAGCTTGTGTTATATCGTAAACAACGACGGCACAGTTGGCGTTGCGGTAGTACATTGGCGCGAGAGACTTGTATCGCTCTTGACCAGCGGTGTCCCAGATTTCAAACTTGACTGTCGTGTTTTCGTCGAGGGAGATGGTCTGTGTCAGGAAGGCTGCGCCGATGGTGGATTCTCTGAAGGAGTCAAACTGGTCCTGTTGGAGAGTCAGCCCTCAAGCTCCAGTGAAGTGAGTGGGTAAAGATAAATGCAACTTGCCTTGACAAACCGCAGGACTATTGAACTCTGTACATTGGTTAAAAGGAAGTCAGTACATCGGGCTGCGAATGACGACTAGGAAGTGGTAGGCTGCGGCAGACTTCACCTTTCCGACAGCAGATTCACCTGTGAAGATGCCGAGTTAGCGATATCATATCAGACATGTGACGAGGGACGAGGGGCAAGAGGATCGCGGACGGGCGCTGGCTCCATACCGAGAAGGACAAGCTTGAACTGAGCAAAACGATTGTTCAGGCCACGTGGACCACCGGCAGGACCTCGTGCTGCCATACTGAGTGGTTTGTTGGGGGATCGGTTGGAGAGATCTAGCGGTTACGGCGGGAGACTCGAGGTGGTAGCAACGGGTGAGCAGTCCCGCAGCAAGAGCGACAGGAGTTCTCGGGAGAAATGGTCGTTGCGGCGTCGCGAAGATGTGTCGAAAGCTGCGCAGACTCAAGAGTACACGGACAGGATGGCGACGATCAAAGTTGCGGCGAGACGGGTTGAGGTTGAAGAGTTATGTGTTGTGCTTGGGAGAGGCTTGGACTCTTGGAGAGAGGCTTGGGGCAACGGAAAGGGTGGATGCCAGCAGCGTCAGCAGAACCGCAGCGTTGACACTGTTGACAGCCTGCAAGTCCCACGGCATGTGCTGGTTGGTCACTTGGGCTTGGCCATGCTGCGGGGCAGCGGGGGGCGGTTTTACTGGAGAACAGTGGAGCGTTGGCCTGAGCACAACACATTATGTCAGCAGCTTGCAGCCGAGATTGCGACTCTCCAGGGGCCAGCTCCCTGAGGTAGCTGCTCAAGCACCGCGCCGAGACTCCGAGCCTAGTGTCCACTGTCACGACTCACCAGAGCCAGCCAGCTGGAAGCCAGGAAACGATAAACCTCTTTGACTCGTCTTCCATCAAAGCGTCGCCAGACACACAAAGATTGGCCCATTATACCCCTTCCCACCTCTCGCACTGCCCGTAAAAGCTCAGTCATTCGAGACTTCTCGTCTTCATCGCGATCCCGTGCTTCGCCCTCGTCTTCCGCCTTTACTTGCCTCTGGGTACTCGGAAGAGCTTCCGAGAGCTCCTAGCTCCGCCCACCATGGCCCCCTTTGCGACGCCCACGTTCCCTTTCCGAGATGTCAACCTCCGAGTGACCAACGATGCGTACACCTTCACTTCGCCGTCGTATCCTGACGCGCCTGCGCTGGTCATTGATCGTCCCACGGGCGACATACGCTTGGGTGACGCGAACCCGCACGCTGTCAAACGAGCCACGCGCGTTTCCAGCATCGCCGGTATCCTGGGGGTCATCCAGTTGCGACTCGGTACGTTTTAGGAGCCCTCCAAGGACTATTCACCCTTGCCAGAAATGCAGAACAAGTTGAGTGGCTAATCGAGTCCCTGCTATCCCAGACAAGTATGTTATCATCATCAACAAAGCCGTACCCGCCGGCCGCCTCAAGGGCCAGACCGTTTACAAGCTCGTGACGGCCGAGATTCTGCCCATGCGCGAGCGTCAGATCCACGATCCCGACGAAGATACCTTTCTCGGTCTGCTCAACACATTTCTCCGGAAAAGTCCCATGTACTTTTCCTACGCAATTGACTTGACCAACTCGATTCAGCGTCAATCGCAAGCCGACACCTCGAGCCCGCTATGGATGCGAGCCGACGATCGATTCTTCTTCAACAAGCACCTGCAGTCCGATCTGATAGAGTTCCGCACCCACGGCTCCCGAAGCCAGCCGGGCAAGCAGCCCGCTATCGATCCTTTTATTCTGCCATGCATCTTTGGTATGCTCGAGATCAAGGCTACCAAATTCAAAGGCACACCCATAACCATGATCCTCATCTCACGCCGTTCGCGACATCGCGGCGGCACCAGATACTTTACCCGGGGTGTTGACGAGGACGGCCACGTCGCCAACTACAACGAGACGGAGCAAATTATCATCCTCAACGACAGCAGTTCCGGCTTGGCGGGGTACGCGGGCAGTTCCGACATGCAAAGCGGTAAACTCGGCGGCGACCAGGAGATGCAAATCATGTCCTATGTGCAGACGCGCGGCAGTGTGCCCACCTACTGGGCCGAGATCAACAGCTTGACGTACACGCCCAAGCTGCAGGTCCGAAGCACAGAAGCCGCCTTGGCCGCCTCGCAGAAGCACTTTGACGAGCAGATCCGCATCTACGGCGACAACTTTCTGATCAACCTCGTCAACTCCAAGGGCAGGGAATGCAAAGTCAAGGAATCCTACGAGCAAATGTACCGCTCCCTTGTGTCAGCACCAAACGAGAGCCGCGAGAGCGATCGTCTCACAGCCGAGAAGTTCACAACTCTCCAGCCCGGCGCACCAACACAGCAATACGACCGCCTGCACTACGTCTACTTCGACTACCACACCGAAACCAAGGGTATGAGAATGGACAGAGCATATGCCCTCACAGAGAAACTGCAAAACGAGTTACAGAAACAGGGCTACTTCCGAGGCGTCGACACGACCTCCAACACGGACGGCCAGATCGACGCCCGCTGCCTACAAACAAGCGTCATGCGCACCAACTGCATGGACTGTCTCGACCGCACCAACGTCGTGCAGAGCATCTTTGCACGCTACACCCTCAACCGCTTCTTCGAAGCCGCAGGCCTGATGCCCCGCGGCGCTCACTTCCGAGACGAAGACCCTACCTTTGAGGTCCTCTTCCGCAACATGTGGGCCGACAACGCCGACGTCGTCTCGGGAGCATACTCCGGCACCGGTGCCATGAAGACGGACGTTACCCGCACAGGCAAGCGCACCAAGCTGGGTGCCCTCCAGGACGGCCGCATCGGGATCACGCGCTACTATCTCAATAATTTCCGGGACGGACCTCGTCAGGATGCGTATGACTTGTTCCTGGGGGCTTATGACCCCGGGGCTACGAATATCGGCACAGATCGCTTGTTTGTCGATAGACGGCCGATTCTGATTCAGTCGATTCCGTATTTACTCGCGTTTAGTGTCTTCATCGTCCTGGTTGGCCTTTTTACGAAGCGGGCTCCTGATGCGAGGGTTCTTCCTATGAGGGTGTTTCTCCTATTTTGGACGGCTGTGGCGGGATGGTGCTTCCACTTTGTCTTGGGCCATGGGATGCTCTATGTATGTTCCCCCCCCCCCCCCCCCTTCTTTCTTCTTTTCCTATCTTCTTTTCTTTTCATATTCCTTTCTCTTTCTCTCTCCGATGGTCAATTTGCAACGTGGAAGTCTCCGTCTAACCCAGGTTTTCTTTGCTCCTCCATCTAGGTTAACTGGCCGCGACTGAATCCCCGCGCGTTTGCTGTGGACGGCTTCAGCGAGCACTTGTCCCGGGCGCGCAAGGATGCCCTGATAGGGGGCTTTGTGGCGCGTCATGAACGGGGGCTTAGCGCGGCGAGGTATTCGAGTGCGGAAGAGGGGAAGAAGAGGATTGAATGAGGGGTTGGAGTCGATGTTTATATATTTATGTATGACAAACAACACTGTTCCCTCCTTTCTGTGTTGGGGTTCCTTTGTCTTATTCTTCTTTTATTGCTTACATTCTTGTCTTCCTATCCTTTTTGTTCTTTTAATCTTTTTCTTGTCCCGTCTCTTCCCTTTGTAGCGTTATTTTTTTTGTAGATTCATTGCCTAGGCTGATTGATTTTGCAGCTCATGCTGTGCTCGTGTTCTTGTGTCAATACTGGGGCGCATCTGGTGTGGCAACCTGTTGTGAAAGCGTGCTGCTGTGTCGGTCTGCTTCATAGAAAGTGTCATAAATGCATACTTCACATACCTATTAGAGCGCGGCTAAACTCGATGGCGTGTACACGTACTTTCGAGTCATAGCTTTACAGCAATGTTTGTGTGAAATTCTTTCCAGAAGTCCGTACGATCCTACGATGGCTCGCAGCAGCTGAGGCTTCCTCTACTCACGGGCAAATATCCCTGACGAGTCGTCTTCACCTGAGGATCCCCGGTCAAGACATGCCTCTACCACCATCAATCACCACGCAGAATCAATCTCTGTACTACTTACTCATCGCACAATACGAACCCGGTATGTATTTGGAAATGCGCTCCCCGCAAGACTATGCTATTAATATCGCTGATTATAAGAACATGTGCGGCAAGTAAGTGAATCAGATACATAGGACAAAATGACAACAACTGAAGACGACAAAAGGAGAAGAGGGTATCGAGGCATATTGCCAGACGTGAAAAACAAGTAGTTTCTCAAAACAAAGTTATGTAGAGTAAGGAAAACAGAAAGCGAGAGTGTGTATGTGTGTATGTGTGTATATGTATGTATCTGCAAACGTGTGCAAGAAACCCCAAAAGAGAAAAAAAAGGAAAAGCGAGGGCAAAAAGATTGTCAATGTATCAAAACGCAATAGGTGGCCCATCAAAAAGCACAGACAGACATCACCAGCAATGACAGGAGCAACAACAGCAACTTCCCGCCCCCAAGGCCTCTAAGGACCCAACAGCTCACAACCAGAGCAACCACCTCACAGATCTGACAACCCCCTTCCCCATCCCCAGAAAGACCCTCAGAATCATCACCATAGCCCATACGTACCACATAATCCCCACGAGCAGCCACTCCACCGTCAACCACAGCGCCCGGCGAATCCACCTCAGCCGTCTCCGTCTCCGGCGAAGCATCTTCCCAATTGTGTCCACCACGGCCTTGACCTTGAGCGGTTGCACGAGAGCGAGATCCCGGTTCGTCTCATCGGCCAGATCACTAGCTTGACGACTCTGCTCAGACAAGTCATCCGCGATACGAGATCGGACGTCCCCGATGCGATTGAGGAGTTGTGGCCTCGTTGCGAATGTGAAGTGCTCGGCTGAGGCTTGCCATCTGCGGCCAGACTTTTCGATTGCGGCGCTGAGGGACCGCCCGGCGAAGGCGTAGAGCTCGTAGAAGGCGATTTGGATGTGGCTTGCTGGTCCTTGGAGGCCGTTTGATGGGTGTGTCGTTGTTGCTTCGGGGTAGAGTTTGCCTATGGTGGTCCAGTTGAGGTTGGCGCATTTGGCGGAGGACATGATGGGGGCATCGGTGGATGAGAGTGCGTCGTTGGAGCAGAATGGTTTTTGGGCCTCCTGAGCTCGTCTGGTGATTTCCATGGCTTTGATGCCGGTGCTTAGAACCAGGGCGCGCATGCGTGCTACTTCACGGCGGGTCAATCGTGTGTCTCCTGTGGGTGTGCCCTGAATGTCTGCGATAGACCAGTGTCTGCTCCTGGTAGAGCCGCCAGCGTCGTCTTCTGGCCTCGAGACTTGGAGCATCGAGTTGGGTAGCTTGTCTGCGTCGCGGGCAGCATCATGGACATTGCTGCTGTTGCCCTGGCGAGGAGGTTTGGATAGATCTCCAGCAGTTTCGGTCGATCGGTTCTCCCCGCGGGCCGATGTTGAAGCACTTTTGGCGTCGATTTGGGGCTGGTGTAGAGTGCCGAGTTGGGCTGACGCATTATGGGTGGTAGGAGAAGCTGGCGTCAAGTCCACCTTGCTTTCATTGGCGCTGGAGGACTGGTCAGCGCCAGCATGGGCGTGGTGGAATTGGGGCATAATGTCGAGGAACGGCTTGGGTTGGTCTTGTCCGTTCACCCTGTGTTCTGATGATCTCCGAGACGCGTTCATAGATGGTTTGGAGCGGGTACCGTCTTTGTCGTTCTCCGATTCATCCGTGATTTCAATCTCAGGTAGTGGCTGTTCGCTCACACCATCTCTCTTCCACAACATGTCACCAAGCTTAGCAACGCCTCCTCGAAAGACTGTATCGAGTCGAGGTCCGGCTCTAAAGATTCCGCGCGGCCCAGCGGCATCATCGGATCGTAGTAGCGAGCTTCCCGCTCTGCGATGGCTCTTGACCGGCTCCAGATGTACTTGCTCCACGCCTGTCGCCTGGTGATCCTCGAGCGTATCCAAGTTTCCGGACGAGCTGAGCTCTAATGCAGGCTCTCGTCGGTAGTCTTCTGGTTCTGCTCCTCCGGCTTTATTGTTGCCCCCCTTGTCTCGTATGATTTGTTTGAGCTTGCTGATAGGATTTCGATGCGGAGACGCTGAGCGACTCCAGGATGGTGCAAGACGGCCGTTGACCACCGTCTCTGTGCTTTCCCTGGTCGGCCGCAGATCCGAAGAGGTCGGTCGCGACAGCTCATTGCCAGAAAAGTCCTTGCGGGGAACATCCAAGCTTTGCCTGCCGGGAACGTAGCGGGCCTTCAATTCTGAGGCCAATGTTTCAGCGACGGGTTTGTGATCAGACTCACTCGTGTCTCCCGTAGACTCCTGTCTCCTGTGAGACACACTGGGCGGCAGTGAAAGGGGGTTCCGGTCTGACTTTCTGATATTGCCAGATGACACAAAGTGACCAGATTCCGGGTCTGATCGCGCACCGGACGTGTGATCTCTCCTGCGGACATCTGTCGCAACCATGTCAGAAATCTGCTGCATCGTGAGATCCTTGCTCATATCGTTGGAACTTGCTCCAATGTCGGATTCTTGAGCCGGGGGTTTCTTCGCGCGCTTCCTAGACCTGTCCGTCTCGCTGCCAGATACATCTGATGTCGAGTCCTTCTTATGCCACATAGAGTCAGCGTGTATCTTCTGGCCTTGATGACGATGCGGAAACGATCTAATATTATGCAAAGTTTGCTTGGCCCTTTCTTTGGCGCTGTTGTGTGAGGGGTTATTGTCGTCGGCCTGAGAAATGCCCGATATTTGCGAATCCAGCGGGTCGTCATCCTGCATGGAAAATGTTGGAATTACATCAAGGTCGAGTTCAGTATCTCTCGAAATGGGCCGTGAGGAGGTTGCCGCAGGCGGAAATATCCTGCGCCAATGCCTATCCTCAATGAGCTCTTTGTGATCTTCCTGTTCCAGCCAGTATGCATCGGCCATGATATCGCATGGCTCAATGAACCAGTCGACTCTTGGCCTCCAAGCTCTGGTTGACGGTCTTGAGAGATGGTCCATTGGGGTGTGAATACCAGAATCATCTGCTTCTGGGTAATTGGGCATGACGCAATCGACTTCAACGTCTGCATTCATTGCATGTGAAGAGGCACGTTCAACGACCCGGTCCACCCAGAGCTTGACGAACTCCACGTCACCAAAGCCTTGCTTCTCGCCGTCGATGACTTTTCGCTCTCGCGCGCGCACTTTCCGGTTTCTAATGAACTGTAAAGGATTATACTGGCGCCCCAGGGGGAGAGTATCCCTCCTATTAGCAGATCCTGGGGATCCAGGCGGACTCGTGGTCGCATGTGGCCCAGACTCAGCCTTGAGAGGTGGGAGAACAGCAAGAAGCTTCCGGTACTGTGCCATGAGCTCCAAATGCTCCTTGGCTTTTGCCGCTCTCGCCAGAGTTGATGATGAGAACTGGTAACGATAGTGACCATCGTGTGCACCCTGAAACCCGGCGCCCAGTAAGGAACCATCAAGCCTGCCAGAAGATGTCACTCTTGGAGATGCGCCTTGTGGTGGTTTGGGGCTACCATTGGAGGAAACCTTGCGCTGCTGCTGAAGATGTTGTAAATTTCCCCCCAAGTCACCGTCGGACAAGGTGCTGAGTCGCGGCGGTGTTGCCCGCGAAACATGTCGTCGAGAAGCGATTCGTCTAGATTCGCTGAGGTTCAGAGCCATTTGCACGATCTGCGTCGAATCAACATCATCCATACTTTCTCCAGAAATACGTGGAAATCTTCGTGTCATCGACTGCTCTTCCGACCCTCTATTCCCTCCATCCCCCTGCTCAGAACCCTCGCTACGGCCCGCGTTGCTTTGAGGAGATAAACTTGTTTTGTCGTGAGAGTATCTGCCAGGAGAGGTCTTCGATTGCAGTATCGTGTCATCATGCGATCGTGAAGACTGTGGCGTCTGCGGATGTGTGGACGGTTTTCCATTTGCCTGGAAGAGCGCCCGAATGGAACCACGAGTGCCTGGTCGCCGTAGCTTGCCGGCAAATGGATTGCGCAAGAGAAAGCCGCCGCTAGAGTTGGGTTTATCCTTTCGGCGCGCGCTTGCTTCTCTTTGCAGAAAGCCTGTCGCAGCGTCTATTTGAGCAGGACTCGGTCCAGTCTGCTGACGATCCTGACGGCCAGTGTTGGCCTCATGACTGGATGCTGGGGCGCTGGAGGCAGCTTGTCGCCTGTTGCCTCCGCTTGTGCTCGATTGTTCCGTCTCGAAGCTGGGTCTTGGCCGAGTATCGGGTGTTGATAAGCTAGCTTTGGGTTCGGCGTGGCCCGGCAGGCGGGCTGCATCGTGACCGACCATGGCACATGCTGTAGAAACTACAGCTCTATCAGAGCGAATGTAGACATGAAGAAGCACGAATTGTTGTCGTTGACACTACAAGGCCTTGAGCAAGGCGTTGATTTGGTGGGGGAACTTAGTGATAGGGGAACAAGTCCCGACTCCCAACAATTAAGGAAGCGGAGGAGAGATGAAGTGGATACACACTTAGGCGCCCCAATACCTTACCTACATTACCTAGGTACCTCATAGGTACGTCAGTCGTGGCACCACGCAAATTAGGCTTCTCGTGGATCGTTGTTCGTTGAATGAAGACATTCAAGCCAGTCTCGTTGAAAATGCGGTGGACATGGGGGACCGGTCACAAGAGGTGTTTAGGTATGTTAACTTTCTCTGCACCCAAAACCTCCTGTTGAAGTGTTCGGTGATATGTACATACGGAGTACCTACCTCTTCCCTGCACCTTACCCCGCGGGGAGATTGCACAGGACATGTCAGTTAATGTACATTGTAAGACCACGGCCCCTTGCTTTATACTTTGCATATGCATAGGTATGTGTTGACCAAAATGAACGAGCAAGATAATGTATATAGCCGCGTCGCGAAACATTACGCGTGCGCCAGAGACAGCGTTGCAGCTTGGGTGCTTGATGATGCCCAATTCATCTAATATGGTACATAATTGGAAAACTAAAATACACAGAGTACAATGTGCTACGAGTCACAACGTAGCTTTAGAAATACAAGACGCTTGCTACGTTGCCTAGGTCACGCAGCGGCGACCTGGCCAACCATCACATCATCGCACCTACGGCAAAGCCCATCCTCTTGCTCCGCCAGATAGCGCCAGCAGCGAGAACATTTCTCTTGCTGCGGAGGCAGTACATGCACAGTACCAGTCGGAGCACCCTGGATCTCGATATCCCTGGTATAGTGCCACGCCGGCGAGCCCTCGAGTGTCAGCTTCACATCCGCGTTCACATCCACGCGGGACACCACAAACATAGTATCGAGCTCGTCAAGATAGTCTGCGAGAGTACGCGCCAGCTGCGCATCTTCCGTGTTGATGAGGACAGAGCACTGCAGTGAGCTTCCCACTGCCTTGGCCTCGCGCGCTTGCTCCAGCGCAGCCTTGACAGCGCTATGAACTGCTGACAGCTGAGCAAAATCCTTTCGTAGTTGCGCCGGATCAATCGTCAGCTTCTTGGGGTCTATTAATGGGGAAGTGTATAACTGCCGAGCCGGACTGATCATGTTCCTGTTTATCACGAGTTGTCAGCTGTATTGCATTGAGATGCGACAGAAAAGGGGAAGAAAGGGAGGGTATCTCTAGGTAAAAGTACTGACTTGTCGTCCACCATCCACGCCGGACGATGTGCCCATGCCTCCTCCACCAAAACAGGGGTGATAGGAGCAAGCATGCGGAGGAAACCGATGAGAATAGGCTCAAGCACACCTCCGCCATCTCCACAGTATAGCCGGTCCTTCGAGGCCTCGAGATAAAAGGCTGATAGATCGGTAGCAACCCATCGATTGATCAGACCAGTTGCCCTGTGGAACTCGTAATTCTCCACGGCATTCCATACTTGAGCCATAGTGCCATTGAGCTGCATAATGGCAATTTGGTCCAGCTTTGTCAGCGGAGCATGCCGGCTGCACTCGTGAAGTGAACCCAAGAGCATCTTCAGAGTCGTTCGGTACTTGATGAGTGCATTATGAATCGGCTGCAAGATGGACGGGCCGATCAAGATATCCGACGTGAAATCAGAGCTTGCCGCCCATAGCCGCAGAGCATCGGGACCGAGAGCATCGAACCTGGGCAAACTTTTGCCGTCGCGATTGCTTTGACCCTTGATCTTGAGAGGAGGCAGCAGGCGTCCATCCATGACTTCAGGTGGAAGTATGGTATTCCCGAGGGACTTGGACATTTTCTTGCCGTGAGAATCCAACGTGAAGCCATGTGTGATGAGGGTTCGGAAAGGTGCGCGAATTTCCTCATCTGGCACTCCATCAGACTTTTGGCTAGCAACGTAGGTCAATAAACTCGATTGGAACCAGCCACGATGTTGATCAGAGCCCTCGAGGTACACATCCGCGGGCTGCTCGGTCTCCATCCAGCTGGTACCGCTATCGAACCACACGTCCATGGTGTCAGTCCCTCTCCTGTAGCTTCCTTCCAACTCTGACGGCACCCACGCTTTGTCATCTGGAGCATCCGCAAACCAGCCCTGTGAGGTTCGCTGCTGCATAGTAGAGATGATGTGCTCGATGGTCTGCTCGTCCATGACGGCGTTTCCGCCTTCGTCATACAGGGCAGGAATAGGTACACCCCAGGACCGCTGCCGAGAAATGCACCACTCGCTTCTGCCCTTGACAAAGCTCTCGAGTCTGGCCCTGCCAGCCTCGGGAACAAACTGCACATCTCTCAGAGCCTGCAGAGACCCTTGCTTGATCCGTCCAACATCGGCGAACCACTGTGCTGTTGCTCTTGTGACCACGGGTTGTTTCGTGCGCCAGTCGTAAGGATACTTGTGCCGCAGCTTGTGCGTTGCCAGCACGTCATCCTTGATCAAGTCCAAGACAACCTTGCCTCCGCCTTCTAGAATGGACGGAGCATTTGTAAGGAGCTCCGGTTGATCGGGATATGCGTCTTTCGTGAAGCGCCCCTCATCGGTGATGGGCGCAAATGCCTCGATCCCTAGCTTGGCACACACCTCGTAGTCGTCTTGACCATGACCCGGCGCCAAGTGCACGAGGCCAGTACCAGCGTCGGCAGACACGAAGTCGGCGTGAATAACGGCTTGGTCTGAAGCTGATTGACCGGCAAGTCTGTTGCGGTACTTGAGGCCGACGAGGTCCGAACCAGGTATAGAATCGGCGATGATGGCGAACTCGGGCAAGATGTCTCGCATAGCGTCGACACGGCTTGAAGCAACAAGCAGACCGTACCCGTCAATTTTGAGGAGCGAATATACCAAGTCTCTGTGGACAGCAATGGCCTTGTTCGCAGGAAGAGTCCATGGGGTAGTCGTCCAGATAGCGGCAAAGACAGGGCCTTGAAACGTTCCTAAGCCAGGCGCAGAGCTCGCATCGGAGACAATTGGAAACTTGACATAGGCAGCATGTGAGACGTGGTCGTCTCGGTACTCAAGCTCGGCTTCCGCGAGCGCTGTCCTGGACGAGATGGACCAGTATACGGGTTTGTGCTTCCTGTAGATGAGCCCATGCCGAACCATCTTCTGAAAGACGCGCAGCTGTCTGATTTCATACTCGTTATCCATTGTAGTCCACTTCTTTTCCCAATCAGCCATTATTCCAAACGATTGAAATCCCTTCATCTGCTCCGTGACTGTTTTCATGGCGAGGCGCCTGGCCGACTGGCGCACTTTGAGAGGAGTGAGGCCACCGGCATGCGGATTCGACTCTAACGCCTTCATCTCGATCGGTAGGCCGTGACAGTCCCAGCTCGGCCTATATACAACTCTTCGGCCGGCCTGGATCTGCGTGCGGAGGATCATGTCCTTGAGGATCTTGTTGATCGCATGGCCAATGTGAAGAGGCCCGTTTGCGTAAGGAGGGCCATCGTGCAGCACGAAAGGGTCGTGCTGAGGCCTGTTGCTGGACTGCCATTGGTATAGATCATCGGAGCATTCTCGAAGATAGCGCTGCTGGAACGTCGGGTTCGGTCGAGCACTGGAAGCAACTAGTTAATGCCGGGTCGGGCGCAGCATCGTGAAATCCTGGCGCAAAGGTGCGACGCGCGAACGTACGAAAAAGAAGACTTGGGAAGCTTCAGCGTCGCCTTCCATGACTTGGACATATTCGAGTCCAGGTCATGGCCCGGTGCGTACTCTGTGAAAGTGTTGAGAGGGTTGCGCAACATACAACCCTTCAAGCTTCTTCAACAAAGTTCAACGCCTTCGAGTTTCGGTGGATCCAAAGTCCACACGGTCCACCAATCAGCACGCATCTTGGGCCCCAATTGAAGAATGACGTGTGTGCAGATGACGGCGCATGAGACTCTCGTTCCTGCATTGGCAAGCTGGGCTTCACCGTCACGTTCACGCAGTTCAGCCTGAGCCGGCATCATGGCTCCCGTACGACGCTACTTGCGCATTTCGAAGTACTCCGTGCTCGAATGCCGCATCTATCTAGACAATCCTTCTCTGGCGCAGTCATGGCTCCTCAACCCGCGCAATCCTGTCCTTCCACGCATAGTCGAAAGCATTCGTCCTCTGGTGCTGCCCAAGCTCCGTGAAGAAAGGGAGCGAAGCAAGAAGAAGAGCTCCAAGAAGAAGAGCATCAAAGATGTCATCGTACAGGGTCAGTTTGATAGAGCCGATACGAACCGGCCGAAATATGATTTTGCCACTGTATCTTTACTGAACACCAGCCTCACAGATGATTTCGAAGTATCTATGTTCTTGACCGAGACAGCGACCCGCCACTCCCTTCTTAGCAAGAAGAAGCACTTTAGAGACAAGGGTTTGCCTATGATGCAGTCAAATTCCACGAAGCTCATCGACGAGACGAACCACGTACCCGTTGACGTTGATGGCGAGCGAGAAATCGCCGCCATCATTCGGGAGGAGGATAGTGACGACGGCGGCAATGAGCGCCTTTCAGAAATTCCGGTTGCGCGGTCAAAGAGACGCAGAGATACGACCACATCAGATCTTCAAACAGAGGAGAGTGGGGGATCGGACAACGCAATCGACCTCGATTCAGACACGGAACGGCCCGTCACGAAGCGAGCTCGAATACCTAGCGCTCTTGGAGAGGACTCATCGGAGGGTGAAGAAGACGATAAGAAGAAGCTAGCCATGGACGTTTCATACGAGGGATTTGCCATCTACGGACGCGTGCTTTGTCTTGTCGTGCGACGGCGGGAGAATAAGACACAGCACCTTCGGCAGGACGCCGAAGGGCAGGCTAACATGGACAATTGGATCACTTCGACTCAAATTCCTGTCGGGGAGGATGTACCATGACGAAGTTGTCGACTCAAGACAGTTGACTGCCAGAATTATACGTCGAAGGAAGGAGACTGCATCTCACTTGGTAGAACAAAATGATGTGTGTTCATTCAACTTACCAATCTGAAGCTCTGAAGGCGCATATCTTACAGTCAAGACAGTGAAAGATTATGCCTGCCTCTCTATCTTTAACACGTCATGCGCAGATCAGAGAAAGGAAAAGTCACTTCGCAACGACAGACGGCGTGGCAGCTCTGTTGGAATGTGGCGGATAACGGATCTATCGACATTAGCGATATTGGCTCGGTCTGGCCCATCATATAACGCAAGTCTTTCTGAGTCTGACACTATTTACCTCCTATAGAGCGAGTCATATGGTTCATCACCAGTCGCAGGGATTAAAACCGCACCTAGATCGCATGACGAAGTTGAGTGTTGGATGGCAGGCTTGGCGCACTTACCTACCACAAAGAACTTACCCAACGCTTCTTCCAAGATTTACTACAGGACAAGATCAAACTGCGGAGGGCAAGTCGTGTCTCGATGACTCCAATCATCTGAGCTGCTGCGGGAAAACGGAGTGCGGTGGGTTGAACAGGGGCTTGAAGCCGATGATGCATGGCTTGATTGGCGCGGGATTTTTCAATGGAAGGCTCGGCCGAGGCGGAGTAGGTATCCAAGCAAGGAACGTGTTTTACGTGCGAATGCGAATGTTATGCCAGGCCATGCTTTCAGGTAGTACTTACCGCGATGCGGTGAACCCAGCGACTCATGACGGCCTCATTGCAATTGTACATAGCGCCCATCCATAGGGATGGTGTGGGCTAAATTGTCATTTGCGCTCTGGAAGAAATCGTACAGAGTAAATCGTTCAAAAGACTTTATGAATACCTATAGAGCACTGGCCGTTGGGTATGTATCTCGCGATCTGTGCCGCATGTGTGGACCAGATATCCGGCATCACACTGTACCTAATCTATTTTGTAGACGACTTTACAACTTTACATACATATGTACATATGTACCAGCTTGCTCCCCAAAGCTCTCTCCGAAAGCTTCTCCCCCAGCGCTGCAGCTCCGCGGAGAAAATGAAACACAAATCTCCAACTCTTCTGAGACAAAGCCCGCATAAGTAATCTCACTCTGAACCACTTCGAAACAAAGACAAATCTTGGCACGAACAATGCACATTGAAACGTACCTAATACCTATGTACGCTCATTGAGACGCTGCCAGCGCCAGCCAAGTCTTTTGTGGCATCATGCTATTGGGGGCGGTGGAGGTTCTCGTACACACTCTGTATGATGGGACAATGATTACCGGAAGGGTAAAGAAGAAAAAGGTACATTGAGAGGAAGTACCTACATGACTGATTCCAAGGAACGGACAACAACAAAGAAGAAGAGTTATTCTGGATAAAGCTTCAGATACAAAAATACTCCGTAAGTGAGCTAAACGGGGACTTCGGCACAAGGATTGAATGGAAGTCCGGACATCGGGGTTACGTGCCTAAAAACGCGGGAGAAGTGAGGCCATCACCTTCAACTTCATCCCACCCCTTTCCTTGCCACGCTCCCCGTGCGCGGCCCGCGCCCGAGCGCGCTGGCTTTCACGACGACATGTCGTTAATACCTAAATGATCCTTATATGGGGTGCGGCCCACGAAACCCGAAAACCTAACCACTTTGACCTCCCGTGTTGATGCCAATGGTTGTTTGTTCTTCCCCGTGTCCTCCGGAGCGTCCGCATGAGGTTGTTGGGATTGGGAATACCCTCGCGTTTCAAAGCATGCATGTTGTTGTTGTACGGAGTGGCCCATCCGTTGCAGCCGCAGCCGCAGCCGCAAGCCGCAACGTCCATGCGCGTGTAGGTATGTACCTGTATGTGTTATGTATACATTATTGCAAGCGGGTGTGCATACATATATGTATGGGGCGATTTGAGAACCCGGCCATGGTGTTGTGATTGTTGCATCAAGTTGTGGAGGGGGGATGGGTGGGTTGCAAACTTGCACCGATTCTGCACTCAACACCTGTTTCTTATATTTTATTCAAGCGTGCTTACTCTGGAGTCCGGACAAACTCGGGCACACAGACCTATTTGTTTCTTCTCTGGACGAGACGGAGGGAGCGCAGGTGTACACAGAGTGGGATTGTACTGTGTAGGTATGTGTGTACACGTATATATGATGTACATATGCATACGAAGTACATAGATAGTTACAACTTATATTGAAGTCAGGCGACGTTATGGCGCATGTTTCCTTCGGCTGATGGGGAAGGGAGCGGCGCGATCTGACGATCAGAAGCAAAGAAGGAAGGTCCGAACAGAATTCGTGCAATGCATGGCGTGATGAGCATTTTGTGTACTACCTCCCTACGTGCAAAACCACTTTATTATCAGCCTTGGTCGAGGCGCATTTACCTAGGTAGGTATTCCGGCCATCAGCTTGAGATGGGTTGCACTTACAAGTAAATTGTGCCTTGCGGGGTATCGTATGTTGCATTGTTGTATGATCACTGATCAGAGGCATGTGCTTCCAGTTTGTGTTGCTTGCAAGTTGCAGCATTGTACTCCGCAAAGTGAAGAATACCGCTGATTGGCCTGAGCCCCTTGATTTTTCCACGTGGCGAAGTCCGCTCTCCTAGCCGTGGCGACGCTGTGGCTTGTGGCGTGGACCAGTCTGTGGCGTTCAACGTTGGCCAGAAACACCAAAGCTTTGAGGAGCAAATTGTCAGATGCTACGAACAGGTGAAGTCCTGCCAAGTTTCCCGGGAGTAGTCTACCGCGACAAATGAGCCCATTTCATTTAAACTTGATGCCTTGTTCCAAGGCGAACCAGAAAGCGCATCAAGCTCATCAGCTGTCCAAGAATACTAGGTACATACTTGTCGATCAGGCGATGAGGTGAAATTCGTGCAGCACACCTGCAATTCTCGGAGATGTCGATCGGTGTTCACTGTTCTTACAACCTTTGTATTACAGAGTGATACATACTGTATTACATCATACCGGTACCATCTCAAACTGAGACTTCTTTCACAGGGTAGGTCTAAGGTGGGGGCTTATGGTACGCAGTGCACTGTGCGACAATACCTGGCAATGCGACGAGCCAATCTTGGTTTTGAACTTATGGTACCTAGGTACCTACGGAGTACATACAACGTCGCAAAGAAGAGAAAACAAGGCGACTCTGCAAACACCAACATGTCCAGGCGGGCTATTAATCATAAATGAAGTCACTGAAACCGGAGACCACAACGCCCCTACCTCATCTGATAAGACTAGAAGCAACCTCGACTTCCGATGATCGGTCAGGGATGATGAACCATCCGTGCTGACTCACGAGGCTTGATGACTTCAAAGGCTCAAAGGCCGGACGAGGAATCGAGCTTAGGTACTTTCTTTTGGAGATGCAGTAAAAGTACACCGAGTCGAGACTCGAAACCCGCCATTCGGAGTAAAGTACGTAACGGGCGACCTCCTGTCTCAGACACCCTGTTTGAGCCCTTTTGAGTTTGAGTAAAAGTTCGCCAATCTATCTATGTTTAACGGGTTTCTGAGGCCCCATTCCAGTCACCGCGTTTGAGAGATAAGATGTTTTGCTTTGAAACCTGCACATCGATGCGGAGAGAAACAACGTATCTCAAATTAAGACAATTTAATAGAATGTGTTTACTCCGTAATCGTGTTTGCTTCTTGCGATGGAAAGTCCGCTAATCTACAGTACACATCCGTAACGGTTTTGAGGCCCCGTGCCACTCGCCGGTTTGAGAGAGAGAAAATGTTTTGCATTGAAACCTGCGCCATGTACTCTGTACATATATGCCTGCATGAGTGTGAAGAGAAACATGACGAAACAAAAAAGCAAAAGCCTGTCTTCACGACAGAAGTAATCCCGTAGAGCTTGACCATGAGGACAGAATGCGTTTTTTGAGACTCGCTTTACCTTTTGTGATATAGGTATGTTAGGTACCTACGTACTTACACTCCGCATGTACCTCATAGCGATGGCATCTTGTAGAGAAGTGGGGCTGTCCGGTGCGATTGAACCGACATGTTGGGTTTCTGAACCCCTACTATGCACTCCGTATGTATCCGACAGCGAGCAAGGGACAAGGGATATGTAAGACAAAAAGAAAAGGAAACTTAGCTACATACTCCGTAGACTCTGTTTATGGAATATACAAACTCTCGATTCCATCAATCGTGCCCCCTTGTCAAGAAAAAGGCTGCCCAGACGCCAATATTCCACTTGCAATAAATATGATACGTATATTATCATTATCAACTTTGCGGCTGCGGCTGCGGCCGCGGCGTTGGCCGGCCCAGTCAGACTATGTACAAACTTCGTTAGAAGCCGTTTCGCGATGCGGCGCGTGGGGGGAACTTGGCGAAAATAATACATACATACAAGAGCACCCCCGTTGGAGCTGGGTCAACAAAAAAATTGAACCCTGGCTTCGTGACTCGGGCAGGCAAGGGATGACGGTCACGGAACTCGGGGGAGCGGGGGGTGCTTTTTTCCCCAGTCATCCTTGTCGGATATCATTTCCACGAAATTGCCGTTTGGTGCGAGCTGTCGCAGGGTCTCTTCCTCCGAATGCATGCGTGGAGGAACTTCATCAACCTCCGCAGCTGCTATTATCGGAAAGGCCCGCGTGGCCAGCGAATGGATTTGCACGTCGTGACGGGAAGTACAGAACAAGCCAATGATGCGACGTTTTGGCAAACACGATTTTTGTTCTTTGTTTGTTCTATTTTTTGCGTCGGTCAGAGTAAAGACTTCTCCATGCACTTGCATACACGTGTACCTACCTCACATGGCTTTCCCTTTTTGATGAACCCCTGCGACGAGCTTCGATGAAAGCGACTTATCGTTGGAAAGACGGGTGGTAATAATAAGCGAGACCTTTGTGTGTGCACTCTATAGATTGCCACTATCTCGTACAAAACACGCTCCTTCCTCCTTTGTTGCCGCCAAGTTTACCACCAAGACAAAGCAAAGCAACAAGGGGAGTAAAAGCGACCAACGGACACGTTGTCGATCCAGGACGAAATACCTCGCCATGCACCCCCCCCTTCTTCCGAAGCTCTGCCAAGAAAGTAAGCAAAGTGGACCAAAGTCCAATCCAGTCGCACAGATATGACACTGTCCAATCACGAAGCCGCGCACTGCACCGCTCCTTCTCAATCGGGTGGGAGATTTTCGCATTGCGCAGAGGCCCTTCTCTCTTTCTTTGTTTGTTTTTTGGCGTCGCTCTGCTTCAAAGAAAAGGAAATGACGTGAAACAAGTCGCATCAAGAAAACAAAATTGACTTGGAAAAATGCGACGACGAACAAAAATAGGTGGCAATAGCTTCAAAAGATGAATCATGTGCCGAGATTGCTTGGATGACATGCATGAAGTGACTGACACGATGACACACACGTGAATGCCACAAAAATTGTACGACAAAGACCCTTATGATTTCATGGGCGGACCCCATTCCGTGGGCCCGCTAATCGGGTCGGGACTCGGATTCTGCTCGACTCCAGAATTTTTCTTTTTTTTTTGTTCATTTCTTCTTCTTTTGACTCCGTTCCAAGTCATCGCAAGCCGGGGAATAATTCGAGGGGATTCAGGCCGGGGGATGAGATAACGACAAGACTGAGCACAGACAACAAGCAAAGCAGCCCTGACGTTTGTGTCGTCATCACCGGCTTCCACACTTTGCCGCGCTGGCACCGCCGACCCAGCTTGGCGGAATGTGATATCTGGTGAAACTGCGAATGATTGGTGCGTGGAGCGGCCGCAAGTCTACAGCGTACCAGCAGCGGTATGATCAGGTGGTGGCCGGGGGATGGTAAGCGCGGATGATGCATCATCTACAAGCTCCGTATCTGGCTGACAGCCATGCAGAAGCAGGCACCCGTCATCTGCCGTGCATTGCATGGCGGCACGCTGAGGAGAAACATTCCTGTCCTATCCCTCCGCGTCTAGCCATCCGCGTCGCCACATCAAGGCCACGGGCTTCTTTAACACGTCCGTGTGAGCTCGTCTGTCTCCCAGACCAGACAAGGTTGTCATGATGTCGGGGTCGGGCTGCAGCATCAGCGTGACGACTCATGACCTCGAGACCTTGATTTATTTGACTCTTGTCTATGTACATGCGTCAACTTGTGCAACACATGACCAGTATTGCCGAGCAACATGACGATGAGTTGTTGCCCCAACAATTACGACGATAACGATCCCGGCCCGCCAAGCCACGACAGTGACAGTGACAGATGGGCCAGGTCACCTGGCCCAGGTGACCTCGACTATTCATGGATGGCATTTACTCTGATACATATTTACATACGGAGTATTCGGAGTAGGTACTCCGTATGTACCTATGTAAATACATAAATGTACGGGACCTGGAAAGCACCCCTGTCGAATTTGCTGCCAGGCGAGTTCCGACATGCTCGGCTCAACTGGCCGTGATTGCTCTTCATGTTGATTCTAGCGTTTCTAGTGCGGGCGCCTAGGATGAATCATCCTTGAAGCCCCCGCAAAGAAGAGAAGAGAGGACGTGAAAAGAAGAGTTGAGGAAGCAGAAAAGAAGGAAAAAAGGGGGCGCGCCTGAGATTCCGTGACTAGGTCCTTTAGGCTTGCCGGGCCTGGCCGCCTGGTCTAAACGGTTTGAACGGTTTGAACGAGGACCATGGATAGCCGGGGTGCAATTGTTGGGGACATTTCGAAGGAGACGGTTCGCGCGTCGTATTTGCCCGTAGCACGAGGGCCTGATGAGTTGCCTGATTCGAGCACTCGAGGCTCTGTGAGTCGTCCAAGGCTGCATGCCATCAACGGGCCATTCTTGTTGAAGAGGGGTCGTCGATGACACAACCGTTCGTTGCCCCTTTGGGCATTTACGGAGTATGTACATAGAACTCCATTTCGACAGCGTTGAGGTAACGGTTTCACGGCTGTCTTGTGTGTCGCTTCATCTGCGTACCTATTCTGTACATTGAAATTTCACCGCGTCCTTGGACGGGGGACGTATCATGTATGTATGCCTAAGAGCTACGCATTTCGCATGTTCGGTAGGTACATACGGAGTACATACATACATACATTGCTAAACTGCAGAGTACATACGGAATATACGGAGTACGGTACATAGGTAGGTCTAAGGTAGGTAGGTATATGTAGTCTGAATGTACTCCGTAGCAACGAGAAATTGGCCCAGGGGCCTGAAGGAAGCTTCCACGAAGCTTCTAAAAGAGTGGAGCAGCTGGGGACGAAGAGGCGATGCGATTGCCAGCGCCGGGAACTGAGGCTACTGGCTGTTGTCTAATTGCGGTGGACACGGCACGGAGCAAGCAGTGGACAGTGACGCCTGGCAGAGCGTCATGAATCAAATTAAGGGCCAAATTAACTTGGTCTGCGGTAATGCGGTGATGGGCGAATCGCGATGTTTGCAGCGCACAAAAGACAGAGCCATCTATGCCTCTCAGTTGCCGCCGATGCAGAGTGGCCAGATGTCAGGCCTGAGGAGCAGAAGAAGCAGCCAACAAAGATTTGGGACAGGATTTGGAACGAGCTTTGGTGGTCCAACATCGAATTATCGACCCAGCCAGGTCAAGCGCGGACGGCTCGGACGGTCGGACAGGGGCAGAGCGCGCCCCACTGCATCGACCGCCGATGGAAAGGAGAAAAGCAGCTCGACGCAGGGGTTGGCTGCAGTCCTTGTTTCAATTTCACAAGTGGGTCCCCGCCCCTGGCTTGGACAGACGAGGCATTCGCACTTTGGCCCGGCCAGTGTCACTTCAATCGGCCTTGTTGGCATTCGACGTTGACCTGCGTTGCGGTTCTGCAATTCTGCATTCATTGCACAGGCATTGCAGCAGTCCAGTCCAAGTCTTCTTCTCGTAGCTGACGGGAATGGCGTTCCGTCGCACACCCCCGCTGCGGCTGCCACACCCCTCCTCCCTCTCTCGAGAGTCGAGTTCTCTCCTGCCAGCTTGCCAATTTCCAAGTGAGCAAGTCGCAACTGCCAACTGCCCTGGACATCCAGGTATGTACATACCTACTTCTCCAGCGGGTTACGGGGTTGACTCAATGTACATTCTGGGTCAGTCACCGATGAGGTACTTACACACCCCCTCCCCTTCCCCTGCCCACTTGGCACATGGGCTTGGCGTCTGGATGATGCTCAGATTGACCGTTTGCGGGCAGTAAAGAGCCTCCAGAGTGATCACACGTCGTGGGATACATAAGGCCATCGGCTCGCCCTCGATCCTGCACTTTGTTCCATTACGATATCACGCTCAACTTCACACTCTCGATATACACCTTGCATTTTGACAATTACCAGCTCACTCTTACACGACAGATTTGTTGCCTCTGCCTCTTCATCTGAATTTTGGGATAACCCATCCTCAAGCAAAGAAAAATTTCAACTCTTGGTTGAAGCAATTCAGCCAAGTCTTCTGCTCAACTTTTTTTGCAACCACACGAATCCAAGTCAAATACCATCACAATGCCTAGCGGTCAGCGACCTACCAACTTTCCTCCCCCTTCGGGACCACCACCCACTGGGCCTCTTCCTCCTCTGCCCAAGCGTGGTTAGAGTCTTGAGGGCACGATTTTGATCTGTTTTTGACGACGACTTCTGGACGACGCATCTCTACCCTGCCGGCATTACTGCCACCATGTCGATGGGGATCGCATCTACAACAAATCATCACGGAAGCACACATCCATTCCTGCAAGCTTTCACGCCGCAGCTCTCATGTGCCAAGGACACATCTTCCGCATGCCCGTCAGCCGTCTCGGCTCAACGCATCCATCTGTCTACCCTGGTGGTGGCTCGGAAGATCCGCGCATCTATCTTTTCGTCATCCGCCTCAATCCATGGAGACTGCCCGGTGCACCCAACCGAATCGTCCGCATATTCGACCTATCTTGCTCTTGGGCCGTATTGCACTCTCCGGTACGCAGTTTAAGAGACACGATGCGGTGGCTACAGTAGCATTCAAACCACGATATATGCCACCCTCACTAGACCTTCAAACTGGCCAACGCGTGCACAAGGCAATTCGAACACTGCGCTCTACGACGACGGGTGACCTAGCATGCCCTGTTTCGACAGACTACTACGCTTCGCACTGAGCTGGCTCCCGCGATGCCGGACTTACTACGCTTCGACCTTCGTTTCTACTGCATCTAGTTCTTGAGGCGCCGAGGTAGCATGCGTTACTTGTATCTCGTATTGTTTGTAATGCTTTGATGACACTTTGTGGAGGATACTAGGGAAAGCTTCCGCGATGATAGAATGCGCTTGACCAACTCCCTGTCAGACGACCTGGACCTGCAAGGAATGAAGCACAATAATGACTGGAACGCGCTGTGGTTTCTTATTTTCTCTTCTCTTTAGTTTGTAGCGTGGTCGTATTCCGTGCGGTCCGAATACTTTTTTTCTACCCTCTTGCGAATAAAGAAGTATCTTGCTCAAACCTCTTATGGCTCCGTGCGTTTGACCAGCCAATGTTACATAACAAGATGCCACGATGGAGCAAGCCCGACTCATTTGCTGTCCTCAGAAGATTGCTTTGCCCTCCACGACCCCGTAACGCTCAGACTCGGGACTGGGACTGGCTAACATCCGTGAAGCCTAATCAACGGAGATCTGTCTCCGCTCACCAGTAACGCTTCCGCTGCCCCGTCTTCAACGACACATTCCAGTCGCCCTCCACACGTGCACAAACGTCGCCCTTGGTGCACGCCAACAACCGCTAATCAAGGTGCATCCGCCCCATCTCTCCATCTTTCCATCTCTACTTGTGTCCAACACCACGCCTTTCCGTGTAGCTTTACTCAGTAGCGTTCTCCGATCTTTGCCCACACGGGCCAAACGTCGATTAGCGTGGATTTATGCGCCGAAAACCCGAAGCTATTGATCTGCTTTGCGCTCTCCGACGGATGGGTCTAGGCTTGCCCTTCTTGCATGATCTGGTTCGTTTCAAGGTTTTGCTTTTTTTTTTGTTTTGCGTATGGGGAAGGGCGTACAGGGGATGGTTGGTGCGACGGTGCAGTGCTGCCAGATGGGATAGCGAGGAGAGGGGGGGAGAGAGGCTTATTTCGGGGCTTACCTACCTATTCTTTGGGTTGGTGGTTCACTGGACTCATCACTGGTGGCCTGAGTGGTGGGTTATGTGATATGTAAGCGGGTGTTGTTTGTGCTTGCTTGGGGATGGATATTGTGGCTTTGGGTGGGTGAGATGAACGAGGTAGGTACCTTACCGTACCTACTTCGTATGGGTGAGATTATAGTTAGATGAGAATAATTGGCGTTGTTGGTGCACTATCGTACCGGTATTCGTTGCTCGTTGTTTATTAGGCGGGAAAGTTATCATTCTACCTATCTAAGGTATGTCACTGCTCCTACGGGTCTTGATGTTGATGTTGGGGCGATGCCGTGGCGATGCCGGGGCGGAGATACCTAGGTAAGCCGCGATACGATGTATATCTCTCCAGTTTCTTCGATCCGATCCCAGACAGCAAATATATGGTGAACTACAAGCATGATGAAACAGTCAAGATATGTATGTAGTTAGCATACCTATATGCGATGGAGTTTCCTGGCGCGGGAATGGAGCCGGCTTTGACTTCCCCACTGTCGGCCAATATCTCCGTTAGGTACTTGATTCGTCGACAGCAAAGGCTTCGGGAAGAAGGGAGGGGGTTCCGTATCGCCTTGTTCTTTTTCTTTTTGGCTTTTACGATGAAATTGCAACTCGACTGCTGCGTCAATCTAAGATTGTTTAAGGGAGAATGTGCAGAAATGAGAAGTTTCTTCTTAGCCGTGCCCTCACTTATACCCACCCACTGTGTTCAAATGCAGTCAAGGCTTATTTCGGGACAAAATAAGGTGCAGACCACGGGGAACTTTTCCTCCTGTGCCGATTGCACAGCCTCCTCCAGCGGGAGAGATTGAACATGGCCCCCTCTAGGTGTATCATCCTTGACTACGGAATATGCTTTTCTTTCGTCTCATTTTTTTTTTCACACCAATGTGCCCCTTCAAGTTGGCCGCGTGGGGTTTTGGAGCTCCTTGAGCGGGTTGCTGGGTACCTTACTTTGGAAGGGGGGCTCAAGCACCCAATGGTGGTTTGAGCAGCAGAACCTATATCTAGATGTCAAGACTCAAGAGGCAAAGGTGGAACTTGAAATAGTAGAAAAGAATAGACGATAGAATCGGTCATTAGCGGTGAAGCAGAAGGGCAAGGTGAACACGGGCTTATTGGTGTGAAACCCGTGGTCCTTGTAGCTCGAGACTCCTCGATTCGTACCTGCCGGTAGGTACCGTGCCAAAATACATAGGGCTTGACCAATGACATCCACTGGACCTACCTGCATACCTGACAGAAACTGTGACGACGCAGCCCGGCATACCTACGTATCTACCCATACCTATGCCAGCCTTGTGACGTGCCGAATTACCGTCGTGGCGTTTCATTTACGGAGTAGGTACCTAGGTACATATATCGACACTTTACTCCAGCTTCCAAACACGTCCAGGCAGAGCAGGGTTGAACGGTACCATCCGTGTGAACCGTCACGTGTCTGGAGTGGGTCACTTTTTCTCCGCTGACAACGCCAGCCGTCACAGTGCAACAAGCTCGCGAGTCGCGACACTGGTCACGATGGAACCAGCAAAACCTCATTGCGAGGCCGAACCTGGGCCATTGTCTTGCCGTCATTCCCTGTCGCCCGCACCTCTGCGCCATGTTGGATCTCTACATTTGGGGCCCGGCGTTTGGTCTGCCCTCGATCGATCCCGAATGTCTAGCCATCTTGCTGTACCTGGATAATGTCCTCCCCAGCGACTCTTGGCGCATCATACCGTGCAATGATCCCTCCATCAGTCCATTAAGTATGCACCTGTTTGGCTAATTAACGCGCCCACACCTCGCCCTGGGGTTAGTCTGCCATAACCGTTCTCTCTAACTCTATGTGTTTTCCCGTCTCTCGCTTCAGATCTCTTACCCGCCATCAACCATCATGGGAGCTGGACGAGCGGCTATCTTCCGATTATCGAATACACCAAGCATCACTTCAACCGCCAGAGCGAGAAGCATGAGGATCTGAGCCCCGCCCAACAAGCCGATGCAGTCGCGTACTGCTCGTTCCTGACGGCCAACGCTGCACCCCTCGTTTATCTATCCCTCTATGTGTCGGCTGCGAATTGGTCAACGACAACAAGACCGGCATATAGCGCACTGTTGCCGTTTCCTCTCACATGGACTTTGCCGCCACTCATACGCGCAGAGGCCTGCAAACGAGCAGAACACCTGGGCTTAGCCGAGCTTGATACCGACTTTGATCCCAATGGCGGCCTGCACCTGACGGCTGGCCGTGATGCTCTTCCCGAAACGTTTCGCAGGCACTTGCCCGCGCGGACAAAGAAGACGGTCCGCGAGGAAATGACCCCCGAGCAGGCATCTGCTATTAGATTATACTCTCTGGCAGAGGATTGCTTGTCTGTACTGAATGCCCTGATGGTTGGCCAAGGCGATGAGGGAGCAAGGCCATGTTTTTTTGGTCATCATAAGCGTCCGTCATCGGCTGACTGTCTGGCCTATGCGTATCTGGCTCTGATGACGGTACCTCCCGTGCCGCGGAGTTTTCTCAGAGACTACATTATAGCGGAATTGCCGCGGCTGGCTATTGTGGGGAGATGGGCGAGTGATTTGTCGTTTGAGCTAGCCTCCGTTCCGCGACCTACCATTTTCGATTGTGCGGCTCGAGTAACCGACTCCTTTTTGAGAAGAATACCTGCATTCGGGGAGCATTATGCGAAGGAGACGCTGCATCGAAGGGAAGCTGGGAAATCGGGTGTACACCCGCGAACACTTATTATGGCTATGGGTTTACTAGTCGCAACAGGGGCGGCGTTTGGCTACGGAATCCAGCTCTACAAGACTCTTGGGCCGCTTGGGTCCAGTACGCAGATTTGGCGGCAGCGGCAGCTGCAGCAAAGCCGGGGGAATAAGCTGAGCCAGTTTGGAGACCTTGGTTCCATGTTGGACAGTGCGATGGGGGCATATGAACCTGCCCCTTCGCTAGCATCTGGGCAGAATGGACTTACTACTGGCCATTTGGTAGAAGCTGATTCGGAGGTGGATTAAGAATTCTCCTCGGTGGGAAGAAGAAGAAGAAAACATGAGGACAAAGAAAGTTACAGAAGAGAAAGAACCAGGATACCCCCCTTCACGATATGTGTCACCTTATCTTGTCGACGAATCGTGCAATATAATCTTTTCAAACCATACACTCCGTGCGTATGCATGCTTTTCATTTCTATTCACTGGTGAAGGATCTACTGGTCGACCGTCACTATTTGCTATAGCGAGTCCTGATTTGGCATGTACATACGTTCTGGGAGAAACGGACTCTTGGCTAGGACACCCTGTCTTGCGCACAAACGAACACTCACTCGCTCGACTATTCGCGACTTCGGCGGACGACACTCCGGACAAAGGGAACAGGGAACAAATTTGTTGCCACGTATAACGTTGCATATGCACGAGTGGGTGACTACCATTCGAAAGGATTCCATGAGGTAATAGCTGTCGAGTAAAAATCAAGGAGAGGGTGAATGCGCGGCGGAAACGGGCTTTGAGGTGTTGCGGCCGTGTAGGCGATGCGCATTATTAGCACATGGGCTGGTGACAGACTACAGTAGATACATATGTACTTGAGTCGTGCCACGATCATGGATCCTTCCCGTAGTGCTTGATGGCTGAGCCAGTTCGTTTGAGTCGAATTTGACCGTACGTCGGATTGGTAATCGAGCTTCTCTGGGCCAAAAGGTTCTTCTAGCTGTTCGTTCATGATCTGTAGTTGCTCACTCTTACATTTCATACATGGTCTCCGCGTCTCGTCCCCTGCTCTCGAGTATCTACCTGAAGAAAAAGGTCTGTTATGGTAGTCCCGGAATCCAAAAAGCCGACATGGCATGGTAGAAGCGCCCTAACTCACCCTTCCAATATACATGCTCTGACTCGTTCCAGTTGCTAAAAGGACGGATCATCTGATTATGTGCGAGATACTCCTGATTTAGCGCACCGCGCAATGATTTGGTCGGTGCTGAAGGCGAAGCGGTAGGAGTCATTGTTCCTTGTATATATCTTCTGTCCAGCCGCTCAAGTAGAGAGAGAGAGATGGGCTTTTCACGCTTAGCCTCAAAATTTGTCACTCGTAGTGTATCGGTAGATTGAAGGTGAAGTGCATTCAGGGGTCTTTATTCTCCCCATCTCTGTGCATTATCGGATGCTTGCGAACAAAACACCTCCGTTGATTCGATTCACGTGAGAAAAATAAGGTGGAAATTACAAATTTTATACGGACAAATCGAAGAGAGCCCCGTTGGAACGCCTCCAGCATTCGTAGTCATATACTATATCGGCCCCCTGACCTCATATCTGCTTGACTTCCTTCCCAACCATCTCCGGCCTATCCACCTCCCACTCATCTCGCAATAGCGCAAACGTCAAGTCTGTAACCAGCAAGCTCTGTCCCAGACTCCACACCAAAGTAATGGCGTAGAAGAAATTGGCGTTGCCGCTCCCGGCGTAGATCCACAGGTAATAAAACGCAGGGCCAAGAAATGTGGCGTGGAGAAGTGTCGCAGAGGCCACGTACGTGTATCTCATGAGCGGAAACACGTGCCAGTACAAAGGCAGCATGGCGAGAAACAGGCTCGTGTCCGAGATGGAAGGGTAGGGCTTGAAGATGGAGAAGATGCCGAGCAGGATGGTGAGAACGGCGAGTGGCTGCTTGCGAATGCGGATGCAGAGCCCGCCCACGTAGGCGGTGAGGTGAAGCCAGAAAACGGCGAGGAAGAAAGCGCGGAAGGAGTCGAACATCTCGATGAAGAAGTACCACCAGAGGCCGACGTTGGGGGTCAGGTCGGAGAGGGTAAGCTGGATGCCGTAGGTGCGGGAGAGGAAGGCCCATGAATTGTTCGTCAGGAGATATGACGTGCCGAGTAGGGCGGCGAGACAGGTACTCGTGACGGCGACGCATTTGGTGGCGAAGACGAGGCAGTTGCTTCTTGGGCGTCGCTTGTCGTCATCGGGCTGGCGATCGTGGGAGAGAAGAATGAGCGGCGGGAGCAGCAGGATCGGGTACATGGAGAGATACGACGCGAAGGAGAGGGCCATCATGGCGTTGAATGCGGAGCCTGAGACGGCGCGCGACACGGCGTGCAGGATGGCGCATGTTGTGAATGCGCTGGTCGATCGGCCTATGCAGCTTGCTATTGTGAAGGGGTTGAAGAGAAAGCTAGCCGTTGGGAGAACAGTGAGTCATTAAGTTAGTCGTTGGCTTCTCTTCCAGTGTCCGTTTGGGTAAGATTGGAGATCCTGACTGCCGTAGCGATAGTCGAGGCATAAGAGACAGGTACGTACGCCGCTGCAACAACCAGTCCAGATGCTCGTTTCCCTCTCCGCGGCGACGAAAAGAGCCTCGACTGTCCCGCCTCCCCTGAGTCTGCGATTCTCCAAAGCGCATCGGCGCTCAGCACATCAACGAGGATGTACAGGATCGAAGTGAAGATGGGCCATGCCTTGACGTCCGGCAGCAAGGAGAAGAGCGGGAGGAGGAGAGGAGCCTGGTGATAGACGCCACCGTCGTAGGGCCAGACATTGTGATTGTAGAGGAACAATCCTTCTTGCACTTTATTCGAATCGGGCAGTCAGCGACTTGCGGACGTTCAAGAACGACCGGGAAACAGCGGGAGCGCACATACATCGCTTGAAGCTGGTGACGGGGGTGGAAATCTCCACGCGACCCGTCAACAGGTTTGGCAGGCCGGGAAAGGCGAGAGCAAGGAGCAAACGGAGAAGTGCGGCGCCGGCGTAGACGCCAGCTTTGCCCCGTAGTGTCATACTTGAGGCCATGGCATCTCTTCAGGCCATTGCGAGAGGGAAAAACAAGAGAGAATGGGGGCTTGAGAATGGCCTTGAGCGCGGAGGAGCCGAGGGAGCGCGTTTGGTAGCTGTGAAATCATGGAGGCCACTTGGCAGCTCTCGGCCGGAGGGGCGGGCCGGCGATGGACGTGGTGGAGACGGCAGTATGGGGGAAGCTGGGTACAAATTACTTTCATGTGTCCAGGAGAATCAGAAACGCTGGTACATATAAACGTAGAAAAGAGCGAGGTTTATCAATATGTCCTCGTCTTGCATTGCTCTCACATGCGGTCCGTCGTCTTACATGGGATACCCAAGTCGTAAGGCGGGTTCTCGTAAGTTGACAACAACAAACACACATGATGTTGGGGTTTCCTTGAGAGCAACCGTTGATTATTTATTAGTTTCATGATAAGTAAACCTGTTAATCTTTCATGAAGAGCTCTAGAGCCTGACACAGCCGCCATTGATACAACAGAAATTGCTGGCTGGCCTACCTCCGCGTGCGCATGTACCGAGTACTCCCGTACTTCAATGTCCCCACCAGAAGCAATCACCCCAGCTGGGCCGCGGGCGGTGAGATGTGCTTGCAGCTGGTGGAGACAGCGCTAGTCCCAAGTTGATCGTCGAACCAGGCGGTGGCTCCCGGCAATAAAATTTCCCGCCTACTTTTTCCCGCCTACTGAAGCGAAAAAAGTTGCATTGCAATTTGCAAGTCTGGTGGGAAAACCGGCCAGCGACCTTGAACGATACTGCAGCCGACCAAGACCACACTTTGTCGCCGTCGCATCCACGTTCACACATCACAATGCCTCGGATAAAGAAGAAGGGCCAAGCCGGTGCGGCCAAGAACTACTTGACCCGTAACCAGGCCCTTCGAAAACTGCAAATCAGCCTTCCTGATTTTCGTCAACTCTGCATCTGGAAGGGTATCTACCCCCGCGAGCCCCGAAGCAAGAAGAAGGTGTCCAAGTCGTCCACCGCTTCGACCACCTTTTATTACGCCAAGGATATCCAATATCTTCTTCATGAGCCGCTTTTACAAAAATTCCGCGACCAAAAGGTCTTGGAGAAGAAGATCTCAAAGGCCCTGGGCCGGGGAGATGTCGGCGATGCCCAGAGACTCGAGGGCAATGCCTCGCGACCCGAAAAGACCGGAAAACCCCGATACACACTCGACAATATCATTCGTGAGCGTTATAAGACCCATTACGACGCCTTGCGGGACTTGGACGATTGCCTGTCCATGCTGTTTCTGTTTGCGAACCTGCCTTCTACGTCAAGCGTGCCTGCCAAGATGATTGCGCGATGCGAAAAACTGTGCCTCGAGTTCCAGCACTACCTCATTGTGTCGAAAAGCGTCACGAAATCTTTCCTGTCTATCAAGGGCATCTACTACCAGGCCAACATTCAAGGCGAGCAGGTTCTCTGGGTCGTGCCTTACAAGTTTAACCAGAGAATTGTCGGCGACGTCGACTTTCGAATCATGGGAACCTTTGTCGAGTTCTACATGACTCTTCTCAGCTTCGTCAACTTCAAGTTGTACGCGAGTGTCGGCCTCAAATATCCACCCAAATTTGATGCTGCCAAGGACGCGAATGCCGCTGAATTGGGCGCCTTCACCTTGGAAGGAAAGAAATTGGGTTGTGCTGAAGAAGAGAAAAAGACCGAGAAAGCTTCTAGTCACGAGGTGGATCCCAAAACACAAGCGGCTGTCAACAAGGTGCTTAAGACTATTAAGGCCGGCACAGAGGAAGCCGCTATCGGCAAGGATGTCGAGGCAGGTACCAGTGCTGCTGATGACGAGGATCAGACCAACTCCGGTGCCATTGACAAGTTCGAGCCAGTAGCACCAGGCGGCGATGTGCTCTTCCAGCCAGCTGCTAGTGCCAACGACCACGCAAAGTTGTTCTCAGACTGCACCTTCTACCTCTCTCGTGAAACGCCCCGACAGTCGCTTGAGTTTCTGCTGAAGGCGTTTGGGTGCAAGCGTGTTGGCTGGGACCCTGTGCTTGGTGACGGAGCCTTCACCACAAACGAACTGGATCCTAATATCACACATCAGATCGTCGATAGACCTCCCATTGAGGCTGTGGCAGAAGGAAGTGATGCTGACGAGGAGGATAATCAGACGTCGCAGAAGCTGGCTGTCAATCGCCGAGTACCCGGGCGCATCTACGTTCAGCCGCAGTGGGTTTGGGACTCTATCAACGACGTAGAGCTCAAGGAGCCCCACCTGTATGCTCCAGGAGCAGCGCTGCCACCGCACTTGAGCCCCTTTGTGCGCAATGCCCAAGGCGCGTACGATCCTACAGTGCCCCTGGAGGATCAAGAGCCCGAGGCGGAGGCTCTCGAGGCCGACGAAGACGCGGATGAAACTGTGGAGGGAATGGATGTGGACGAAGACGAGCAGGACGATGATGAGGAGGGCGACGAGGACGAGAACGAAGATGAGGAGGGCGACGATCAGATGGATGTCGAGGTCGATGACGATGAATCGGCAGACGAGGATGCCCTACGCCAACAAGAACTCGAGGCTGAGCTGACGGGCGCTCCGGTTAAGAGCAAGGCCACCAACGTCAAGGCCAAGGCCAAGGATCAAGCAAGAAAGGCCCTGAGCAAAAAGGCCAAGGAAGAGGCTGAGGACCTGGAGCGTGCCAAGGGTATGCTGAGCAAGAAGAAGAGAAAGCTTTATGAGCAGATGATTTACACAAACAACAAAAAGAGTGCAGAAGACCAGAAGCTGAGGTCCAAGAGGAGAAAGCTGGAAAAGGAAAAGGCAAAGACAAAGGGCAAGGCGTAAATTCGGGCTTGTATTGGTATTGGTTGAATTTCGTGTCGAAGCAGCTACAGTATATGGAGATTTTCTACTTTTTTAGGATTCGTAGCACGAGTGGGTTACTTGTTAATGGAGAACATAGAATCAAATGAATCGTTTGAAGATACAGGGTCGTGAACCTGAATTCGTCGACATACATAGGAGGTAGGTACTCTGAAGTACATGCACATAACAATGTGCATTGCAAATCGCGAGCGACTTCAGGCCCCACTTTTACCCGACCGCAGAAACCCACCTCTCCCATGGGCCATGTGATACATAACAATCAATGCTTGAACTTGACAATGCGGCATGCGACAACAAACGTCATATCGGCATGATCGTTTGCATGCCCCCCGCAACAACATGAAAAGACATGCCACGTACACTCAATAACGCCTCCTACGCGACAGAGAAGGCAAGGGCGCGTTGCCGCTCTCTATCTATCTCGAACGGCCGAAGTAACAAAAGGCCATGGCGTCCAGCCCAGAACCACCGACTGCTGCACGCAGACAATGGGAGGAACTCGACAGCGATGACATCGCTTCGGTCATGTCTGAGGACCTGTACGAAAATAGGCCCAATCGATGGACAGGCCCGCGGTCGACATGGCGGACTCTAGTTCGGGAGGAGCGCATGCTCTGGCGATCGATGCAGCAGGTCGTCGATCAGGATTTGGCGGTGCATTTGTACAATGCGTTTGCGCTGAAGAGGCGGGATTTAGATGCGAGAACAGCCCAGGGACTCACGATGAAGCTGGTAGGTGTTCAAAATCTATTTCGCGATCAAATTTGCCGTTGCGACCCCTCTCTCTTATTCTCTTTTTTTGGGCTTCCTTTGGACCTCCGTCTCTCTCCACTGGGACATGTCTCTGACTTGAACGCCATTTTTGAGCTCACAGGGCAATGGAAAAGAAGCGCTCTGGGCACCTCCCAAGGTATGGACCGCGTGGCCGCTGCAAGAGAGACAGGTTCCGCCGGAAGGCCTCTTCAAGGAGGCGGACGACGAGGCCGAGGCGTTCACGCTGCGCCGGCAGGAAAAGAAGCTGCCTAGCTCTGAGCTGCAAGAGGAACTGGGGGCAAATATTTTGCGAATGGCCAAGGAGCGGTTTCAGCGACGACAGCAACAACGACAGCAACGACAACAAGAACGAGAACAACGACAACGAGAAAGACTACGGCGACAACAACAGATGTCTAGGTCTAGCTCGATTGCCCCTTCTATCGTGACGCCTTCCCGCCCTGTTTCGCTCAAGTTTGAGGAATCAGAAGACGAGACTTTTCTTTCGTCGTTATCCCCTGGGAGGGCTGGGTCCTCTGACGACGATGAGAAAGTCAAACTGTCTTGGACTAGCGACGACGAGTACAATGATGGTGATGATGATGGCGGCCAGGAGGGTAATGAAGGCTCGCAACCCGATCCTGAATCACCGACTCAAGACTATGAACCAGCCGTAGCAACCGACGACCAACTTTCACAGCAGCTCCTCCGCCCCTCCATTCGCCACATCCTCACCCAGCTCGACCGCACCCTCACAGCCCTCCACAACAGTCGCGTCGCAGGCCAAATCCACATCTTTGACTCGTCCGACTCGTCCATGGAAGAAGATTCCGACGCAGCACCCGCGCGCGGCCGAGGACGACCTCGACGAATGCCACAGCCGGGCAGTAGAGATACTCCTCCCGCAGCAGCAGTAAAAACAGCAGCGTCCCCTCAGCGCAGACGCGGCCGCCCTCCCAAGGTTCGCGTGCCGCTGGAGGGAGAAACCTTCGAAGAGATGCAATTCCGTCTTGCGCGCGAGTCACACCGACGTCTTCCAGTCACGGAAAAGGACAAGGAGGCTGCGTTTCTGGCCTGGCTGGAGGAGGGTGACCAGCAGATGCTGCGGGAAGCGCAGAGACAGTATCAAGAATCACCACCACCATCGCAAGAACAGGAACCAGAACCAGCATCCCCTTCTTCCTCTCTTGGAGGAGCCTCTCCGCCATCTCAGCCCGGAAACATGCAGCGAAGACTTCGAAAATGGGGTCTCCGCGACTGGAGTGACGTGCTCGGCGCAGCGAGCCTCGCTGGCTTTTCTCCCGACGTCATTGCGCGAAGCACGCGGCGCTGCGCCAACCTCTTCAACCAAGGCATGAAGATGCGCACGCTGAATGAACAGCCCCTCTCCAGAGGACCTGGGCTTACAACAACCGAGTTTCGCCCCAAACCTGTGGCCATGAAGATCCGGGGCCAGGGCCAAGGCCTGGTGGACTCTGTCTCTCCCTCATCTGCAGCAGCGCCCGTCTCTACCGACTCTGATTCTGATGGCGATATCGACTCCGAGTCTGATACGTCCCGCGAAACACTCCGCTCTCGGAAACGTATTTTCTCGCGCTCGTCAGTTCCACTCAATAGCTCACCCATCCGGTCTCGTGGCCGCAGCCGGACCTGCCGCTCCCCTTCCGGTTCTGCGGCCTCGAATGCACACTCACGGTCACGGTCTCGATCGCGTTCCTCGGCTGGTCTGTTCTTGTGTGCCGTGCCGACTTGTTCTCGCGCTGTGGGGGGGTTCGCTCGACGTCTTAATTTGCGTCGGCATATGCAGCTTGTGCATCCGGGCTATGCGGAGGAGGAGGAGGACGATTCAGATAATGAGGTTGTGGGGGCGGTGCATGTGGATGGGTTTCTGAAGATGATTCATCCGGGGAAGGGGTGGAGGGCGGAGGATGTATTGCCGAGGAAGAGAAAGAGATATTATGGGAGGGGGGGTAGTAGAGATGGATGAGGGAGTTGGGAGTTGCATCATGCATGGAGTGATTACATGACTGTGGGTGTTTCAGGGGGGAGGGAGCCTGGCTTGCTGTCTCTGGTAGTCATGCGGAGAATGTAGCGGGATATATTCGCCATTTACTTCTGCATCTATTTGGAGAAGCATTTCTCGTGTTAGGTTGGCATAGCTTTTCGGTCGTGGTCGTATAGGTAGTGATGTAGAGGCAAGGCTGTGCGTTAATACCGCGTCAAGATCATCAACCGACATGGTTAGTTGGCAGAACGAGTAAAGTGTATCGGAGCTATCCTCATTGAAAATGATCACGTCATACTCACAGAGCGCCAGAATCAATATGGTTCGCTACAGCCGTTCTAGCTATGTACGATATTGAAACAAGAACCGTTGATTATTACATGATGCCGGGAGGCAGTGAGATTGACGAGTATGTAGGAGGGTGAACCGAAGATGCCCGTTTTGGATTCCTCGTGTAGAAAAAGTAGCCTCTCATTCGAAAGCTATCGGAACCTCGATCGCACAACACATGGAAAAATATTAGTTGGAAGATTCGATCTTGCAAGTCTTGAAATGAAGATTTGGTGACTCTCGGACATCATCGCCTTCACAACAACTAACTTCGGGTGCCAACTCCCACAACGCTCACAAAACATAACATCACATCACTCAGAAAGCTCAACATCAACAGCCAGCATAAGCTCGACGATTCGTCTTATTCAAAGTGACGAAAGAAACAAGAACTCGCTTTAACGTAGCAGTAGCAGTAGCAGAAGAAGAGTAGACAGAATCCCATACGTAACCCCTGTCTATCCGTCCCGATCACCCTTATCCCCACGCCAAACCTATAGGTACTAACACAATCAAACGACCCATGAAATACGAGAAAAGAACAAAAGGGGTATCTAAGCCGGCGAAATAACCCTGCATCGAATAATGTCAAAGCCGCACGCCATCAGACCGAATGGTGAAGCAAGAATGATTGCACAATGCACATCAACAAACCACCGCTGAACAAGACAAAGAATCAGAAACACACAAGCTGAAGAATCCAAGATCCAAGATGTAGAAAGAGGATATCGAACCTTTCCCACCGGCCCGACTTTGTAGGAGGCTTTTCCCAAGCTGTAAAAACAAGGTTCTTCACAGTCGTCAATCCAAGCCTTCCCACAACCCGTTACAGCCAGCCCTTCCAAAAGCAGCGCCCGTAACCCGATAGAAGCATCCCTCAATTCAGCCTCGGACTCTTCCTCCTCGACAAGCTCTGCTCAAACCTCCCCGGCACCATATTCTCCCGCCCCTCCATCAAAGCAGGCTGCCTGGCAACCATACGGCCCACGGCGCCCCTAGTCGTCGGCTTCTTGAAACTAGGCAGTGTATGCTCCGGCGGCATGGACATGATACTCGCGCGGGGATCAAACGCCGCTGTACCGCCGCCGCCGCCGCTGGTGCCCATGGATGAGCTAGTCGATGAGACATTTGGGTTAACTTCTCGCAGACTAGCACTGGACTGCCTTTTCGGAATAGGCGAGCTCTTGTGGCTACTGTCGGGGAACACGACTGACATGTCCATGGATTCGTCCCCGAGGGAAAGCAAAGAGGGGTCTTCGTCCATCCTGGCGACGATGATGTCGTGGGGTTGCGTGCGAGGTAGCTTGGTTGGGTACTCGTAGGTTACTTTTTGGGGTGTCTCCCCTGTGGGTTGATATTCTTGCAGGGATGTGGCTGCGATGCCTTCGCGGAGGTTGACTAGTGGTTGGCAGAGTTGCGACTCGAGGGGCTGCAGACCGTCGTTTAGGTCGTTTGTGTCCAGGTCCATGCCTTCGCCGAGGTTCTTGACTCGTTCAAAAGATGTCTTGAAGTGGGCTGCTATGTTTCCAAAGGATTGTTCGACCGTGTTGGACAAGGATTGTAGAGACTGGTTGTGAGTTTTGTGCTGGCTGGCGTTCTCGAGTTTTGCCCGGCTGACAAAGTCGTCCAGAGCTTCCATTTGTGAATCCAGGTCGTCTGTTTGTTCCTCTGCTACACGGGCCGTCTCTGCATGGATGGACTTGGCCACGTTCTGTATGGCTGTGCTCTGATCGCTTGCGGCCGTCCAATCATCCTTGAGCCTGTTCTTGAGCTGGTCACGGGATTTCTTAACGTCTTCCATCAACACGTTTTCTTTGCTGTCCCAGTCGGTCATGCCTTGGGAATATTGCGTCATGGCCGTCTCCATGGACGTGCTGGACTCGCCGACACTCCTTTGGATTAGTGCTACCCGGTCAACAAGCCTGGCCTCTTGCGCCTCTGCCTGGGCATTGAAGAGACTTGACATCTGCATCATGAGTCTCTGCCTGTCTTCAGCGGATTGACGACGCTCCTCTTCTAGCGCCTCTTGGACACGAGTCGACAGGCTCGCATTCTGTAGGGCGATCGTGTTCATGGCGCTCTGTAATTGCCGGCGCAGACTATCCGCCTCACTCCGTTGCGCGGTGATGCTTTTCACAAGATCCTCGAATACTGATTTAAAGTCTTTGCCGAGGTTGCTATATGAGTTGTGTAGCTGTCTGGAGTTAGCAAAAAGAGACCATTGTCACAAGGCAAAAGGTGAATGGGCCTCCTCCCGCATGGAACGCAAGGAAAAGAAAACATACCTGCGTGTGAAAGACGACCATTTCTTGCAAAACGTCGCCTGAAATCTTTTCGGCGGCGTGTGACATGACCTGAAGCCTCTCGCCCACCTTTTCCTTGACCGTATCGCGAATCGTCTTGATTCCGTCGAGCACCTCATCCATGCCGTCTTTTGATTGCTGTTTCTGCTCCAGCAGTTGCTTCTTGGACTCAGCAAACTCATTGAGATGCTCATCCAGAAAGGCCTGTGTAGACACTGTTCTTTGCAGCTCCTCCGCCACGAAAGAGCTCATTCGTCGCGAGATGCTGGTAATATGCCCCTGTTGCTCCTCCTGGAACTCCAACACCCGCCGCTCTACCATGGATGTCACGTCTCCGACTTGCGCCTGCGATGTTCCCCAGGTGGCTCGGTTCAGTGATTGTAGGTCCGACTTCCGCTTATTCTTGGCGCGAAGACCTTCTACATGGTGAACCGTCTTCTGAAGCTTGCTAATGAGCTGTCCGCCAATTTCTGTCAGCTTTTCTTCAGTCTGCTCGTGCGCCTTGCGAAGCTGTGTTTCTTCTGCAAGGGTTCTGCGCGTCGCAGAGAGGACAATATCCGTCTGGTCGAGGACTCCCTTGGTCTCGTCGAGTTGAGCTTTCGTCCCCTCATGATCCTTCTTCAACCCCATAAATGAAGAGTTCATGGCGAAAAGCTCGTGGACTTTGTTCCTGAGGTTGGTCTCTAGTGTCTCAATCTTGGCTACCTGCTCCTCCATAACAATGCGGCGCGTCTCACTTTGTGCTGTCAACTCTTCGTAGGCATCGTTGGATAGGTAGACGCCATTGCGCTGTCTTGTCGAGATGAGCTCGCCCTTGAGCTTTTCGATTTCGGTGGCAAAATCATTGAGAAGCATTCTCTTGTTCAGCATGGGGTTCACTTGAGGTTTGTTCTTGATATTCTTGGCGCGGAATGCGTAGTCGAGGGTCGATATGGTCTCTTCGAGGTTCGCTTTTGCCGGTGATATGGTGGCGATGATGCACGTCTTGGTTCGACCGCCCAGGGAGTCTTGGAGAAGACGCGTCAACTTGGACTCTCTGTAAGGAATATGTGAGCCGCGATCCACCAGTGCGTTGATGACGCGGCCGAGTGTCAGAAGCGACTTGTTAATGAGGCCAGCCTCAGCAGCCCGCTTATTTTCAGCTCCAGATCGTTGAATGTTTTCGCTTCCAGCCAGGTCCACTAGGTTGAGCTTCCCGGCGCTGACAAAGTCGTCTAGACCCTGGTCGTTGGTTTTCTTGACGTACGCGGTAATGGTGAAAACGGTATGGCTTCGCGAGCTCAGATCGTTGCATTTCGTCGCCGCTACCTGGCGTTTCAAGCTGCCGTCCTGAAGCACCTTGATACCCTCGGACGCGTTTTTGATGTGCTTCTCTTCCATGCCCTGTACCATTGTGGCGGCGTGTCCCTTTCTCGATGCATCGTCGTAGATCTTGAGCTTGGCGCTCTCATCAACGGAGAGGAGATCGCGTAGCTCTTCGTTGTACAGTTCAATAAATGAACACTTGACGCAATGTTCCCGATCGTCTATTTCAAGCTTATTGAATAATTGGTGCAGCACACGCGGGATGATGCCTGCTTCGCCCGACAGCATGCCCAACGTTTCACTCATGTCTCCGGACATGGTATACGTTTTTCCTGTACCAGTTTGGCCGTAAGCAAAAATGGTGCAGTTGTATCCTGCAAGCATCTGGCAAGAAAAGAGAAGAGACTCGTGTTAGGCGGTGATAGTAAAGGCGGCGTGTCTGGGTGAAGTTTGGACTGACGACATACCTCTTCCAATATTGGTTTGACTGTGTCGTCAAACACCATGTTCTGGTCCGCTGCCTGGGAATACACGCGGTCAAAAGTATATGACTTGTTGCTCAGCGCATTGGGACCGAGCATCAACCCAACAGCTTTGCCCTTGACACCATCGGCCTGAACCACGACGGCGCTATTTTCTTTAATTTCGCGCTGACTTCGGCCGCGACACCTCACTACGACAGTGATATTTGTCTCCTCGCCGCCGCTACTGACACTGCCACCAACTTCGGAGTCATAGTCGCGTTCCTTGCGCTTTGTGCCCGTGGCGGCAGTTGATATCGAATCGGCGGGAGAGGTGGCGCGGGCGCGATCTGAATTTCCTCGGGCGCCACTCAACGACGAGGGCTGTCTGATTGATGATGAACGGCCAGCAGGCTGTCTTGTGGGAATGAGCCGACTACCCGCGGTTGAGCGGATACCGCTGCTCATTGTTGGTCGGCCCAGCTCTCGATCCGAACGCGTGGTTCGTCGCGAGGCCATGATGGCTTCAGTCGGCGGCGCGAATCGTGACGAGTCGGCGCGTCAACGGATAGGGTGGTCGCTGAGGGAGATGGGCAAGATAACGGGCACGATAACGTATACAGGAAGATGTTATGCACGGTGGACAGCACCAGCGACGACGCAAAACAATGTCTTCAGAGCAGAGAGCTTGTTGCAGGATCCTTGTGGTCGGTCTGGAGCTCTTGTGACGACTCTCCTGAGTCCTGAGGTGGGGAGGGGCAGTAGTAGACTCTAGAGGTACATGCAGCTCCGCGTGCAAAAGTACGGAGTAAATAATACAGCAATCACACTGCTCTTCTCTACTTGAGGCCCCACACCGCTGCTGTATCTGGTGTTGCTACGGCAACGCCACTCTCGTCGGCGCCGTTGGGCCAGTCTCTCCGACTCTCACCTGACACCGTTTGTTCAGCGTACCTGTTGCAACCCAAACATTGCAACAATGAAGACGTGTGAAAGCACCTCAACATGCTATGATTGTCTCGTAAGCTTCTCATGGGTACCGTTCTTGACATGGTCGACGACACAGCGCAACACGACTCAGCTTGGCAAGCGGCCGCAGCAACAAGCTGGAATGAGCCCGACACATCGGCTCAGATTATAGATATGAAGAAGCCTTAACTTACTAAGATGAAACAACAGTCGGTGACCTTCTCTACAGGAGTACATGGGTGTTTGCGCGTACCGATGGGATAGGTAGGTAGGCTGTAGCTTTATGGATCAATGTATAATTGGTACAAGTTGCTGATATTATTGTGGTTGCTGTTGATGGCGACCTAACCATTCTACGTGACCGGAGACGACCTGCGCGAGTTTCCCATTTGCACTCAGCTACCCAGGCAAGGAAGTGAAGTCAGCTGACGCGAGTTCACTTGTGTGTATTTCCACAACATCAGGGTCAAGGACGACGTGACCAAAATTATGTGAATAGGCCGAATTGCAATAGTGATGCGGCCTGAGGGAAGTCACACGAAGAAACAGCCACCGATTTTCTTCTCTTGTGGCGAATACCATGCCAGCGATGCCGATCCACGAACCGCCGCTTTCGACATTGAAATTTGAATGATAGGTACTGCCGCTTGCTTGTATCAAAGACGAAACTTGGCGAATTCACACACACACTGCCGTGACCAGGAACTGCGACGTGTTGTGACTGCAGCTGTTACGGGATCAACGTTGAGAGTGACATTGACACCACAATAGCAGGTATATCAGGCAAATAGCGATCTGTAGAGATTGCTCAAGACACCCCAAGTTCAGCACAAGGGAAATTTTAAAGGAGTTTGAGAGAGCTCACTGAGAAAAGAAAAGGAGAAGAAGGAGGGACGTTGGGTTTTTGTCATGGTTTTGGACTTATTAGTTCCTGTCGTGAGGATAGTTGAACTAAGTCTCTTTCTAATTGTCTCATTTTACTCTGGTAGATCGTGTCAAATGTATCAGTCGTTCTTCTCTTGTCTTTTCTCAGTCAGTTGAGATTCTGTTGTTCGTCCGTCTGGACACTCGTTTGACCTTTGTCCAGGTTTCCACCTTTTCCAGCCTTCCGACCTTTCAGTTTGAGTATTGTTATTTATACCACCCAATAATTCTACTCAATACCACCCACCACCTAATCCTAACCTTAACACCCAATCCTAACCACTAAAATGCTTTCCTCACCATTTAAATCACACTAATTTCTGAGTAGGTGGTACATATGAACAGAACTATCAGGTGGTATGAATAACAACACTTTTCAGTTTTGCTTCAGGTTGTGTTCCTGTGCTGTACCTAGGTAGGTACCTACCTACACACACGGATCGTCCGGTACCCAAGAGATGAACCATGGTATATCATGGCATACAACGAACAGGGATAAATCGGACTACATACATATTGCATGACTACTACCGTACCTATATATTTACGGATGAGGGGCTAAAATTCACCGATGAGCTGAGCCATCTGGGTTCCGTCCGACGTCCAGATCAGTACGTAATAACACACGCTCAACTTATCCGTATCGCTGACTCCGTAATCCGGGGACAGAGACAAATGCACGATATTGATGAGTTGTATCTCTTTCCTTCAAGAGCAATGTGTTCATGACGTCAATCAACGGCCCATCAGTGACACAACGAACTCATGCCGTCAGAGATTGCAGTGAAGGTCCTTGAAGTGATGAATGGCCTCGGATTTGATGGTAGAGGTCAGAGATGTAGAATTTCCTGGATTGTGACAGTGCCTCAAGCAATCGTCGAAGTCCGAACAAGGACGGATGCCAATCGCAAGTTGTAACTCATTACTCGTCGACCCAGTCCTCTAAGATATATCGCCGGGAGTCACTAGAAATCCGTGCTCAAATCGGTTCGAATGCCATGCTCTTTTTAGCTATTCCGTAGTTGCCGTGGAACAGGGATGCCAGTCAACAAGTTACAAGGGTCATCGGCAGTTCATGTTTGAAGTGGGGGACAAGTTGAAGTACACAGTCACAGGCACATAGGTAGGTATGCAGGTACATACTCGGAAATGTAATTAGCTTAACACTTTCTTTTTTAACATGAGCGAATGGACAAAGCAGTGTCTCATCTTCATTTTCTTACAAAAGGTCGCGTGTCTGTGACTACGTGACCATTGCTATTCGAGACTATCATGTTGTCTGCATCTCTGAGACTCTGTCACCCTTTTGATTTCGCGTCCTTGGACCTTTGTATTTACATACAGCTTGTCAAGGCTTATAAGGTCACAACGGAGTGAAGACTGAGGACAATATGTCAAAGGTGGGTGTCGATGCTTGAGGTTTCTTAATCTCTGGCCCTCTACTCCGTAACATACATGATACCTGCATAGGTACCTACCTTACCTCATGCGATGCCCTCTCTTTTATACCTAAGTTCTAACCCATCGCATTCTTTTTAACTTCCTGTGGACCCACTCTGGCACTTGTAAGTTGTCCCACACACACTGTCCCTGGCACAGCTTTTATCCATTGGCTTCCGTCACATCAGTGAGGCTCAGTCAAGCAAGACAGCTAGAATTAGCTCTATCCAAGTATGTGACGGTCATGACCTGTCGCCTTGTTCATGATGTCTGTTAAATAGCGGGCGCAGCCGTCTGGCCACTGATTTGTGTTTTGAGTACCCCTATACCGTGCGACACCTGCTCATTCGGCATCGTGTGTGTCGTTGCTGTTTGCATCACTGAGTTCCTCATCGTTATCGCTCATGGGACTCGCGACCTCTTTATCCATATCAGTGTTGGTGAGTTCATTCGGCTAGCCATTGTATATTGGGCTCCGTTATGATGTTTGGCAGGTCAAAGGGGCATCGAACATAATCCATTGCATCTCTTTACACGAGAGACCGAGACGTAGGGAAGCCCTGGAGTGAAGTCCTCGTTCGAGATGCCTGTGGCCGCGTTGCTAATTGCTCATCCCTGGGACTTGTGTATCGTAATCGCATATGCCACGGTCAATGGAAACTGGATGCGTGTGCACATATCCTTATTGTGGAAGAACTCTGAACGAGAGCGGAAGATCGGGACAATCTGCTCGAGATTCTGCCTTGCCTGCTCGCCATGTCGGCACTGGAATGTTACTCAATATGCGTGCTGAGGTTGAGGTCTTTCAATTTCAATAGCTCCGTGACGAGCGGTTCCGCGTAAGAGTAGCGATACAGCTGGGGCTTTCTTGCGTGGATCGCTCGCACCGTGAGTTGCGGTACCGTCCTTCCAGGCCATGTCAACGACGGTGCCAATTACCTCGTTCACAAGCCCTCTGGCTATCCAGATGCTCCCCGTCAACATGACCTTGGCCCCAACACAGGCTCGGCTGCTGTTGAAGGTTGCCAAAGTCGCGGGAACTTGATGACAACGGCATTTCCGGCACTGTCGACAGTGAGGCCCGGGACCGGGTTGTGGCTCGCTTGGGTCTCCAGATCGGTGAGGATCGATCATCTGGGGGGGGGGCTGCTCCGTGATAGTTGAGGCTACCTCGGTGTAATACGATGCTGATTCTGGAGACTAGACAGTGTTTAGGGCGATCTATTCATCGGTCGGGGATGATATAAGTTTGCCTGAATATACGTAGTCGGCCGAGGACGGAGTACCATTCCATTGTATGACGGCCGTATACGGACGGCCTCACGTCGCGAGCTTCGTATCCGAGGTCGTCCGCAAAATGCAAAGCTGCATTCCAGAGAACAACCGACTTTGAACTGGCAACTACCGTATGGCGATTGCGACGTTATTGGCGGATCTTCCACAATGGAGCGTTACTGTTACGTTGAAAGACCCTGGAAATCCTGGCTGTGAGGATCAATCAAGCAACGGGAATTCCGCTCATTATGCATCGCAACGCATCGATTCGCAACGCGAATGTGTCGATGGCAAACCAACGCCAACAACTTACAGGCCAATCCTACGGAGTACCAGTTCCCGTTTTTGTTTGCCGCTCCATTTGTCAGCGGGAAATAAATGGCCACTCTCGCGGCCATCGGTAACAGATTAGCTCCGAGGCGATCCACTTCTCACCTTCATAGGGTCATGACTGGCGACAATCTAAATCTACATATTATCTGGGATGAGAGAAGCGAGAAGGTGGAAGCATTATCGGACCCCGAGCCTCGGAGACGAGTTCCCCTTTTAATGTTAATTATGCGTTCGCGTTTGCAGGTTATGAGATTTGTAGACCAGGGTTCTTCTTCAGTTGGTTGCTCAGCTTGCTATTGCTGGACTCGCTGGTATCAAACGTCTCGGCCGATCAAAGGCATTCAAATAGCGATCGACGCGGGCTTTCCCATATCGAGACTGTCTGAGCCAGGCATGGACCGCGGCGACTTTTAAAGTATCATCGACGGCCCCCACATCTTCACGCCTTCTAAGTTCTGAAGTTACCCACGGAGTACTTTGTCTCGTTCTTATCTCCCTTTCTGCACGTTGTCTGAGCCTCTGAGGTCTCTGGCTTGCGTGGCTAAGCCACTTGTGCCGAGACACGACGCGCATGGACGATCAAGGGTTGGCCTTCTCGTGAAAAAAATAAAAAATATATATATACCTACACCTACGTACGCATACAAACTATATATACACATGTGTATGCGCGTAGGGCAGGATATTTCGAAAGCATCGGCAAGTCATATCCAGGAACAGAAAACGGAAACCCATAGCAATGGCGTTCGCCGCTGCCATTACGCCAAACAGGCGTGCAAGTTCAGAACGAACTGTCAATGGAGCGCGAGATGGCCTCCCGGAAGACTCCTTAGGGACAGACGACGAGAAGAAGGCATCACAACCGTCACCGCATCGAAACGACCACGATGTCGAAGCTGCTACAGCCTCAGCTCCTTTCGATGCCTCCAAGGAGACATTCTCTGCGGACAGACCAGGAGCAGACGCAGGAACGGGAGCAGGAGCTGAAGATAAAGAAGCAGGCCGAACACCACTCGAGACTTTCCTCGTCGTCTTTGCGCTCTGCCTCGCGCTCTTCCTCGCAGCACTGGACATGACTATCATCACAACAGCCGTCCCCACCATCTCGAGCCACTTCAACTCCAGCCTGGGCTACATCTGGATCGGATCAGCCTATTTGTTGGGAAACGCGACCTTTGTGCCCATATGGGGCAAGGTCTCTGATATATTTGGTCGCAAGCCCGTCCTCATCGGCGCCGTCTTCATCTTCTGGATCGGGTCACTCCTGTGTGCCATAAGCAACAGCATGGGCATGCTGATCGCCGCGCGAGCCATCCAGGGCGTCGGCGGCGGCGGCACCGTCGTGCTCCCCAATATCTGTGTATCCGACTTGTTCTCCATGCGCAAACGAGGCATGTACTTCGGCATCCTGGGCTGCGTATGGGCAATTGCGTCGGCCGTGGGCCCCGTTCTCGGCGGCGTCTTCACTAGCAAGGTCTCGTGGCGGTGGTGCTTCTATATCAATCTCCCTCTCGCGGGCGTCGTGCTCGTCATTCTTGTTTTTGTACTGAAGCTTCACAACCCGCGGACGCCCGTGAAGGAGGGCCTCCTGGCTATTGACTGGCTCGGCAGTCTGCTCATCATCGGCGGCACCCTCATGTTCCTCTTTGGTCTCGAGTTTGGCGGAGTGCAGTACCCGTGGAAGTCGGCCACCGTCATCTGTCTCATTGTGTTCGGAATCATCACAGTGAGCTTGTTTATCGTGTACGAAGCTCGCATCGCAAAGTACCCCATCATCCCTGTCTCACTATTCCGCTACCGAAACAGCGTGGCCGCCTTTGTGCTCACTTTTATGCACGCCTTCACCTTTATGGGCGGCAGTTACTGGCTCCCATTGTACTTCCAAGCCGTCTTGGGGGCTACCTCTCTGCTATCGGGCGTTTACCTCCTGCCGTACGTGCTCTCCCTGTCCCTCGTCTCGGCCATTGTCGGCGTCATCATCAAGCGCACCGGCAACTACAAACTCCCCATCGTGATTGGCCTCGCCATCATGACCCTCGGCATCGGCCTCCTCATCGACCTCGGCGACGACAGAAACTGGGCCAAGATTATTGTCTTCCAGATCATAGCCGGTATTGGCATCGGGCCCAACTTCCAAGCGCCTCTCATCGCGCTCCAGACCAACGTCGAACCGCGGGACATTGGCGTCGCAACGGCAAGCTTCGGCTTCCTCCGCCAACTTGGCACCTCCATCTCTGTCGTCGTTGGCGGCGTCATCTTCAACAACCAGATGCAAGCCCAGAAGGGCTACCTCAACAGCAACCTTGATCCCAAAGTTGCGGCCCTATTCACTGGCTCACAGGCTGCTGCCAGCGTTCACATCGTCTCCGAGCTGCACGGCAACGATGCCGCCGTCGTTCAGCACGCGTACTGGACCGCCCTGCGCCAGATGTACATCCTCTTCACCTGCACGGCCTTTGTCGGCTTGGTCGTGAGCTTCGGCATCACCCAGAAGAAGCTGAGCAAGCATCACACTGAGCACAAGACTGGTCTGCAGTCACTGAAGCATCGAGAAAAATAGCGGTAGTCAGCTGTGTGCTGCTGGCGTTGAAGGCGGGGGGATGTAACCAGCGTGGATTTGTAGAAACGGCCTCAGCGTTACCCTCATATTGTATACCCATTGTGTGGGCATCTATGCCCGCTCCTTGTAACTGTATTGTCGGAGTATGGGAATCTATACCATAGGTTCATCTCATCCCTCACATGTCCTAGACGTAGACTTGGTCATACTTATATAGCACATTTGCATGCTCCCAACTTATGTATTTGATGAAGACAAAATAACTTATGAATACAAAATAATTCCTCGGGCTAAACTCCATGGACGTGGCTTTAATCACATCCTTTGCCGTCATGCATGTACGATATACGGCCAGGAACGAAATATCTCCTAGCAACAGTACCCAAAATCAACCACACCATAACACAACGAATGCTTGCGAGTCCTTGCGAGTCCTTGCGAATCTCTCCCTCTCCCTCCCAAAGGATCTTTAAAAAACCGTTACCGTATTCACATAATTATTCCTCAGCACCTCAAATACCAACCCCGGAAACCCAAACAGCGTCGTCGTCGAATCCCCACTTTCCACATCCCTCCTCCCACCACTACCACTCTCCTCCCATCCGCCCACAAACTCACAACTACTTCCCGGACTATCCCCCCATCCACGGTTCAGCGCCATACCGCGCTGTCGCTCGAGTTTATGGCCCGCGGAATATGCCGACCCCCATTTCTCGTTCATGCGGCGCTCTATTTCATCGAAGCGCGTCTCGGACGTAATGCGCTCGGGATCTTTCTTTTCTTTCTCCCCCTCCCCCTCCCCGTGCGCGTCCTCCTCCAGATAGGCTATGTCCCAGCGACAGCGACGGTGGCGGTTGAATTCGTAGGACCCGGGGACATTACCATGCAGGACGAGCTTCGTGGCAACGAGACGCTCCGATGGATGCGATTCGATAGGATTCTCTGCTTCGTCGGTGACGCAACGGCCCGGTGGCGCTGCGGAGGGTGACGTAGCTGGTGAGAGGAGGACGTCGAAGCCGTGGTAAAAGTAGTTGAAAAAGCATTCACCAGATGCGCTCGGGTTATCTGTTCGCGGGTCGCAGACGTCCTCGTCGTTGTCGGAATCATCTGTGCCGGTTTTCATGGACGACTGATCCGTGTCGGTCAAGTCCTCTGGGCGTTGGAACGTCCCTGTCCCGGTTGCGGTGCCTGCGCCTGTGCCTGTGCCTGAAGCTGCACTGGGACGACCGTGCTGGCCATTGCTCGTCGTGCGCATCTTGTGGATAATCATCTTTTGCTCATTCTTGCGATAAATGGCATTCGGGGGACCGAGTTCCATGACTAGCTCCTGCGGCGTCGTCGCGCCGAGTTGGATCCGGAATGCCATTTTGGTCCATTTGCGAAATAGATCCAATTTGCCTCCGCCGTGAATACGCACAAGGGAGACTTGGTCCGGATACACGTCTTTTGTGCGTGGAAGAACCGACGTTTGCTTGACGCTGGGGAGCGCTTGCGTCCAGAGCGTTTGGCGTGCCTCGGCCCACGACGCTCCGCTGAAGATGGCCATGGATGTGGCAACTTGGCCGGGACCCGATGAGGATGACAGCAGTGTCACGACGTCCTTGTCTGCGGAATAGGCAGACTTTTGCAGGGAAAAGTTAAAGGCCACGCCGGGGTAAGACAGGACGTAAATGCCGTGGTCGTTGTCACGACTTCCGACCGGGGGTGGCAGAAACTCGCCGCCGTACGTCGGACCCAGCAACCGGTGGTAGATGTGTCGGAAAGTAGGCCCCATTGAGGACTCTCCCGAAACGGGCGGACCAGACATCTTGGTGCCGTTTGGTGAGGGTTTCATGAGGTCCCTGTCCTTGAAGGTGATGTGTGTTTTGGTAAAGTCGACAACCTCAATCAACCGCAGCCTCTGCTCCGGGCCATCGAAGCGCAGTCGTAGGCCGTTCTGTGGCAGAGTGACGCATACCGGCTCCGTTACGGGCTTTTCTGGGGAGTAAATGACTTCGAGTTGGGGAAAACGTTGGGGCTCGGACTTGAGGCGTGTGAGAACATCGTGAAGTGTTGCGCCGAGAACTAGACAAGAGTTGAGCCATCAGATACCGCGTGTGGTGTCTTTGGAAAGTGAGCATGCTGCACCGTGGCAAAACGTACTGAGAAAACCCAGCGCTCGCCCAGGATGCAGCTGTGCTATGAGGAGAGACATATCGACGGCTATCACGGGTATCAGGAGCAATGGGAGCAGCTACGCCCCCCGGGTCCGGATGGTCGACAAGCCGATGAGCGGCAGCGGGCGGCGCGGGGGGAGAGTGAGGCAGCAATGTGCCTAGGTGGACAGCAAGATTGGTGATGCAAAGCCTCGAGCTGTGTGTGTCGTGATGCGCATCGGAGTTGGTGCTTAGTGACGCTGGCCAGATTGAAGAGAACCGAGAGACCGTCGGTGAGGTTCATGTCACGAGATGACGGCCAGTGACGCAACAGGCCTGCATGTGCTCTGCCATGTAGATGCTGGTAGAGTTGGGCATTGCGTCAGACTGTGAGTACCTGGATTGACAAGCCGGTGACGCATTTGGGAGCTGGAGCTGGAGCAGCTGACACGCGGGGCACCAACCCACTGCATGTTGCGCGGAACAAGGCGTAGAGATAGCAGGCTCAGCAAGTCGGCATGGCTATCTCTTGTTGCTGCGACGGCGAATGGCTCGATGTTGAACCAATGAAGGTAGAGAGACAAAGCAAGTGTTATGGTATTGACAAGCTATCGATACATTTCTATGTACCTAGTCACGAGTCACGACTCACAGTATTCGGCAACTTCAGCCACCCAGTTGCCACATCTCTTCTCGATGCAAGCCAGAGTACCAAACAAGAACGATCCAATAGCTACATTCTGCATATATCACAAATGACTCAGAGCTCGGCCTTCAAGCCTACCAGACTTCAGATAGCCCAGGCACGGAAGAAGAATTTTAGGGACCTGCATTCCTCCGCCACAGGTACATCTACAACGAAAGGTAAGATCCTTAACATGACGAGCTAGGATGTCACCTTGCATGGCCATGAGTCTATTCTTTTGTTTCATTCTTGTGTCTACGCATATGAAGCCCATAAGGCCGTGAGAAAGAGAGAGCATTGGCCGATAGCATGAGATGGTAGATGATACTCAAGTGCTCAGATGCTCGACAAGCTCAAGGAGCTTCCGACACTATTTATTGTACACGAAAAGACAGACGTCTAGAGATTCCCCAGACTTTCCTCTTCACCACTCCATAACCTCACCCTTTTTCGGCTCCTCGGCGCGAATCACCTTGTCGCAGTTGAGCAAGCAGAGAGGATCGAATGCATTCTTGATCTAAGAGCGCAACATGTCAGCTATGGTCAGAAAGCAAATAGCGCGAAAAGAGACTATCAAGGGGAAGAAACGATAAAAGTGAATAGAAAAAACGTACCAGCCGCATAGCATCAACTGTTGACTGCCCAAGCTCATGAGCCAGATAATCTCTCTTGACCAGTCCAACACCATGCTCGCCCTACACCACCAAGTCAGTCATCTCTCAGAGATCATGCCTCTCGGAAACCCCATGCGCGGCACAAGCCCTGCAAGATTTGAAAACTCACAGTCACGGTGCCCTCCATCTCAACAGCTCGCTTGACCATTTGATGGATGATGGCCTCGGCTCTCTTGCGCTGGGCATCGCTGTAAGCCAGGATAGCTACGTGAAGTGGTCAGTATAACGCCAAGCGTCCACATCCTCCAGCCTCTCAGCCGTCTTCAAACTCACTGTGAAAGTTTCCATCGCCCACATGCCCAACAATAGAAGCCGTCAGTCCACTCCTGCGCACATCTTCCTTGGTTTCCTCTATCAGTTGGGGTAGGCGGCTGATAGGCACAGCCACATCACTCGTCCAGATCCTATCTCCATCCTTCTTCATGGCCATGGTACTCCAGAGGGCCTCCTTTCGCGCACTCCACAACTCGTCTTGCTCGTCCTGGTTCTTGGCAAACTCGAAACTGCTGCTTCCGGCCTGTTTCGCCAATGCCTGGACCTGCGCGACCTGCTCCTTCACGCCGGCGACCGTGCCGGCGAACTTGAAGAACAGCGTGGGGGCCTCCTGCCAGGACCGAGATGTCGTGCCGGCGGCGTTGATGAACTTCATTTGGCAGTCGTCCAGGATTTCCACCGCGGCGACGGGTACGCCCTCGCCGACGACTTTGCTGACGCACTTGGCCGCGTGGCCGATGGAAGGGAACGAGCATACGGCGACACTGGTAGATATGGGTTTCACGGTCACCTTGAGCGTGGCTTCCGTCACTAGCCCGAGGGTGCCCTCAGACCCGATGAACAGCTTGGTCAGGTCGTAGCCAGCCGAGCTCTTTCGCGGCCGTTGTCGGGTCTTGACAATCGTACCGTCGGCCATCACCACTGTCAGACTCAGCACCCACTCGCGCATGGTGCCGTATCGGTAGGCGTTCGTGCCGCTACATCCAGTGCCCACCATGCCACCGATCATGGCTCCTGGGCCGGGATCAGGAGGAAAGAAGAGGTTCTGTTTGGCGAGGTCATCGTTCAGCGCCTCCCAGCCAACACCCGGCTGGACGACAACATCCAGATCTTCCTTGTGCAGAGCAAGAACCTTGTTCATTCTGGTAAAGTTGATCGAAATGCCCTTTCTCGTCTGCGCGTAGTGTCCTTCCAGGCTCGTGCCACCACTGTAGCCCACCACAGGGATGAGCCGCTCGTGGCAGATCTTCATAATCTGTGACACTTCTTCCGTGCTCCCGGGGTAGACCACACAAAATGGTTTCTCATCTTCTTTCGCTTGGTGTGATGACCACGTCGATCCGCTATGCAATTCGACATCCGGCTCATACGTGCTGACGTGTTCCTTGCCCAAGAGCTTGATAAAATCCGCCCAGGCGGCACGCATGTTTTCGACTTTGGTATTATGCCAGGGTTCTCTGGCTTTCGAGAGAGGTAGAACCGATGCATGGTCGGGTTCGCGAGGGTTGAATGTGCCGAGGAAGTAGGCGATGCCGATACAGACAACGAATACTAATAGTAGTTCCCACCCCCCCTCGAGTTAGCTTCACGTATTCGCTCCTCTCGTCTAACAGCCGAGTCCTGTTCGTGATATACCAATCACGTACCGAAAGTTATCGACCAATTCCTGGCGGGGTCTGTCAATATTCGCCACTTCTCATACTCCTCGCGCAATTCAGCCTCTCGACGCAGTCGTGCACCGATACTGCTCATGACCAGTCCCTGGAAAGACCTCCCCGACTTCGTCTCCTTGGCCATGCGCTGGATTTGCGGCTTCGCGGGTTCTATCTCGGTACCATAATACCGACTTGCAGCCCGGTTGTGAGGGGTTATGCGCGCCGTCATGAAGCCGCCGGTGCGGTAGAGGCGCGCCATTTGTATCGACCGGAGTTGTAGTTGCGCCATTGCCAAGTTGACCATCTGGCCGACTGCTCTTGGGCACGCTGCTGTAGATCAGATACTTGCGGGAGACCCGCGTCTGCGACGGACGATCTTGAGCCGGAGACGAATTGTGTCTACGTTTTGGCGTCGGTATCGTGGCCGCGAGGGAATTTTGAGCCTCAATATGAGCCAATGCTTGACGATCCATGTTTGGCCGGCTCGGATTTTTGTCTGTGCCGTTGGTCGGAGATCTTGAATTCTCCACAATAAGGTATGTATGATGTACCTAGGAGGAGCTACAAAGTTACAAAGCGCGCCAGAGCATTGATTTGCTTATTCCACAGCGCCACAGTGTTGTTGCCACGTATGTACATAGGTATACCTAGGTACCTGGTACCTGTAACCTACCTTAGGTACCTAAGGTACCCAGGTGAGTCGCTTGCTACAGGAGTCTCCACAACGGCGAATATCTCAAGCTTGCCTATGCGCTTGAGAATTATTGTCACTTTTTTTAAACCAAAGCCACGTATACCGGGATTCATCTCATGTTTTCTTTCAAGTGTTATAAGGAGTTGGGACGTGCCTACTTTATACCGACTGTGTATGCCGAAAGAAAGTATCCTGGCAAGCCAGCCGGCCCTGACGACCCTCCACAAAGTTACGAAGCCTTCCAAACCATCTGCACGTTGAAAGTAGGTGCTGCCCCGTTCCCGTTCAGGTGGGCGATATATGCCCCAAGCTCTGGGTCATTGCCAATATACAGCGGTATCTCTCCTCCCTTCCCGTCCTTGATAATAGCCTCGATCCGCGCACAATGCGTTCCAGGGAACTTTTCCTCAGCTATCTGTCGAAGTTCCTGAACGGATCGAGACCCCAGAGTCGCTATCCAGAGGTTGTTGAAGTCGGACCCAAAGACGCTGGATGATGGATGAAGGCGCATGTATATTGCGCATACTGTGGGTGCAGGTTGGATTTGCTGATACAGAGGTGTCGGAGAGGCTTCTGGGGTGAATCGTGACTGCACATGAGCTTGATTCATGGAATTCGTCCGGCCACCGGGTCTCAGAAGTATCGACTGTTCTAATTGCGGGTCCAGAGGTGCGTTAGTGTCCGATGTCGACGACAATTTATGAGCGCGAGATGAATGCGCCACGCCATCTTGGAGAGGCGGTACTCCTGGAGTCTGTAGCTCAGTTGAAACGGGAGGCTGCGCTCCGTTGGATGGATTGAAAGCCATTTGTGGAATCTGAGATTCCTCCGACATGCTGTTCAAATCCGAACCGGTCGTGCCGTCTCCAGCATCCAAATAGTTATTACGCAAGATTCTTTGGTGACTTATCCTAGCAGGCTGGTTTCGAGACATAGTCTGCGGCAGCTCCAGACGGGGCGAAAGCTCCAGTGACCGTGGCGGCTGTCGCGTCTGTGGCTGCTGTGCCTGTGATTGTTGCGCCTGTGGTTCTGGCGACTGTGATTCTGGCGATTGCGCTTGGTTCGGCTCTCGCTGCTGCCGCTGCGGCTGCTCGCGAGAAGACTTCAAAGCATCTAGACGCTGTGCATCTTGCCGTTTCTTCAGGATAGTCCTTGTCAGAACGTCAAAAGCGCGCACCTGGTCTGGCTTCATATTGGTAAGAATCTGCTGCAGCAGAGCCGATTTGCAGCCCCAAGCTCGTTTCACACTCTCCCATTGCTCAGGCGTGGCATTCATTCTGCCCCTAACGCCGACTTCGTCGAGTGATTGGAAAAAAGCCAAGCGAATCTCACGAAACTGCTCCGGGTTGATACCCAGGATATTCTTGGCCTCTGCCAATGTCATTTTCGCCCCCATGATGCGCATCCGTTTGGTCACATCGGTGCAGATGACATCGAGGGCCACTTGACGAGACTTCATCTGATCGCTGACATCCCAGGCGGTGACTTGTAGCTCGGGCATCTGTCGAATGAGTCTTTCTTTGGCACACTCCCATTTCACGGCTCCGGCGTCTGTCTTCTTGATGATGCCCTCGTCTTCGCAAATCTGCTGAAAGTTCGACCTCAAGTCACGATACGCGGACGGTGTGAGACATAGTATCTGCTGCGATTCGTCAAGCGTAGTTTCTGAGGGGAAGCGAACAATCTTTCCGTCTTGTCCGACCGCGCGACTGGCCTTCCGTTTTTGCTGCCGTTGCGAGAGAGTAGCTTCTTCGCGCGCTTTCTCGTGAGCTTCATCGCGAACTAGGTCTTGCTGCGCATGCGAAGAAGGTGAATCTCGGCCAATTTCTGTGGTCGATATTTGTGGCCCTTCTGCTGACGGGCTCTCGTCTTCCGAACCTTTCGGTCGTTTCTTTCTGGACGGTCTTAAAAGCCAATGATTCCGAAGACGCAGTCGAACGAGTTCTCTTGGCCTGACATCAAATTTTTCATCCCTCAAGGTCCTTAGCATATCGCGCTGCGAGTAATTTTTCTCCCATAGCTCCTTGACGCGCCTCTCTATCCGATCAGCATCGGGAACGCTCCGCTGCTTAAGGGGGAAATTCCAGCGTCGAAATTGCGATTGGAATGCGCGTTCACTACGGCAGTTAGCAAACACTATCAAGCTGAGGATCAAGCTGAAGATCAAGCTGAGGTGCCAACTCGAGTCCGAGACGCTGCTTATAGAGAAGGCAAAGCACTCGCAGGACGACGATGTGCCGGGTGACGACGTGGTGACTCACCTTGGGGTGAACTTGTAGACCGTTTTCATGTGGTCTCTGATCTCCTTGAGAGACTTGCCCTCCTCAACGTACAATCGATGACATGTCTGCTGGTGCTCATCCCATTCATAGACCATGGCGGCACGAGTGGCAACCTCGGTGACATTGCTGTCGGTTGCGGGATGAAGCGAAACAATGGCTTCGGTGCGCTCCGAAAGAGAAGGCTGAACTTGCGTGAAGCTTGCGGAAATGTGACCCACAAAGGCAAGCCGGAGCAATGCCACGTGACAGCGGGGGAGGAACTGTACAATCATACATAGAGGTACGTACCTATTACATATAGTAGTCAGGTACATACTTACTGGACCCTGCAGTGACTTCGCCATGGAACTTGCATCACAGCTGTTGCGTCACAGATATGTGTTGAAACTTGAAACCAAGATTATTTGCATTGAGTTTCGTCGCGACGCAATGGGATGTGTGTTCCATTGGGTGACGGCTGAGGCGTAGACGCCACGTAGCGAGTGGAGTCGTGGCGTACGAATGAACAGTACACAAGTACTGATTGAAGGCCGGCGAATGGAGTACCTAGGTATGGGCGGAATACCTATGTAGGTACCTATGGCTCGTTTCCGTTGTTATCACTCCGTATAAGTTATTGAGTGACACACATCAAGCGATATCAGTGCCATTCGCTGGCATTCTCTATTGTTTGGGCAGAGTCCAAGAAAGTGGGAGCTCAGATGAGGCAGATCCCATCTTGGCGTGACGGGCCGATGAGGCAAGCACCGTACATAATAACCAACAAACCAAAAAAATCACACAACGTGCTTGTCAACAGCACAGTATGTAACGCACCTACGGAGTACCGGTTTGTATGTCCCGATGGTCTAAGACGATGGCCATCGGGATTCGGAAGAGTTTGTACTAGGTTAGGTACCTGCCTATGTATTCCGTACATATCTACTCCGTGGGACTCGAGGCATGTACATTATGATTTACATATAGATTGCAACATTCACGTGACAAACCTGATGAAGGCCCGTCTCTTATTTCCGAAGCATGCATAATCTCGTGGGCCGCTACGGGCACCGCTACTGCGCCGCTACAGCCTTGCTACGGCAAAGCCATGCACGGCCTCCCCACTGCCTAGCTGAACCGAGGAAGAACTTACATAGAAGAAGGCAGAAAAGCCCGCAAACAGCTTCTTTCTACGGAGTACAGCTCCGTAATAAGTTGGTACATAATAAGTAAGTTTCTCCTTCTTGGCGGCAGAACGGCGAGCCAGGGTTAGCTTGGGCAGGCAGACTAACGGCGGACCGGGGGAACTGGTGGAGCTCACGTATGTTAGGTACGTATTCCATAGCGGCTTATTAATAACGGGGAGGCAGCCAACCGTATCGCTTCACACTGCCACCGGGATGAGCCACGGTTGTAGGCGAGTCCAGTCCGGGCCCTTCGCCCGCGCCACAAGACGCCGACCCCAGAATCCAAAGCATCTAGCCTCTGGTATCCCAGGCATGTGCCTTAGCCCATGGGCATCACGAACCGGGAAATGAAGATGCATCCATCGAACGACAACGGACCCATATCAATTTGCTTGTGTGTGTCGGTGTGCGTCGTGTGCGTTCTTCAGCCAAGCAACCCAAGACGCCTTCGCCGCGTCATCCGTCAGCAACGGGGAGGCCGGACGTCTCTGTCTGTACAGAGTATGTACTCCGTCTTATAATTTGGATTGCAGATTGAGCAGACTTGACGGAGTGACGGACTTGTCGGACTGGCGGAATGGCGTCTGACGAACCGAGGGAAGTTGCGCCAAGTGACCAGCTGTTACAGTTGACCGCCCGAGATCCATCCAATCACCGTCCCCGGCCGCCCCCCTTCCGCGCAACCCACAGGCCGGCGCCACAACGAGTCTGCGTTGCGTCCGTCTGCAAGTGAGTGGGCGGTGCGTGGATGCGTGTCTATCTCGCTGCTCCCCAACAGTCCGCTCTCCGCAAGTCCGCAGTCCATCTCGTTCCATCTTGGGCCGCTTGCCTCCTTGCTTTGCTTGTTCTTCTTCTCATCATCCCTCGTGTCCGATTCCTCGTCTTTTCTTGTTGCGTTTCGTGTCTCGTCCGTGACCCCCTCGACCAATTGCTGCAAACCCTCTCGTTGCAGATTCCCGAATCTTGGCGTTTGTCTTTGATTTGACGGCGTTTCTGTGTGACATTGAGCGACGGCAACCACGAACAACGACAGCAACGATAAGAAGCCGCATAACATGTTCTGCCCCGACAGCTGTGCGTAAGACCTCGGCCTCATACCAACAGCAGTGCCTTCCAGAGCGCTCCATCGCCATCGACAGCAACACCGAGTGCCGCGGCAATAACAGAGAATCTTCGCACCATCTCTCGAAAGTCGTCTCTCAATATCTCCAGGTTCCTCAATTCGGCTTCGAAAATGGCATCTGCGAAGGTCCATTTGTCTCTGTTCAACCACCCTCCGTCGGGTAAGCTCGCCAAGCCGCGAGGTCGAAATGGGGTCAAGCCCATCCTCAAGAAGCTGCACTCGCATTCGGATCGAGGGTCGTCGCTTGATCTCGACCGTGGGTGGGACGACCAGCCGTCGCCAGGCTTTGCCGCCGGTTCCGATTTTGGTACATATGACAGTGATGGATCGTATCATTATGCGGCACCCGTCGCTGGGTATGCCGGAGGGTATGGCGGAGGTTTTGCGGGAGGAGCAGCCGATGGCGCGCGAGGTAAATACTCGCACGTGCGGTCAACAAGCGGTAACTCGCACGCCTCGTCCATTGCGACTTCCAAGAGTGGCCGCAACGGCGGCACCTTCGTTCATCCCTTTCAGCAAACGCCACATGTATCCACGCCTCCCCTGTTGTATGCAAACTCGAGAGCGTCGTTCGAGAACGGCATCGCCACGGGATACTCGCCGACCATCACCGAGCACGACGACGACGACGACGACAGCATCGACCCGTACGCCTCCTTCCGATCTACATATTCCACCTCGACAACCCCTCGGCCGCCTCTCTATCAGTCATCCTACCGTCGTCCCTCTGCCATTAGCCACCGCACCAGCTCGTTGTCGGATGGAAACCACCAAACGACACGAATCTCGGCGACCCGTTGCACCTCGGCACAGGCACGCGGCCTCGGCGCCGCATCTGTAAATCAGAGCAGGTCGGAAGTGAACTCGAGCAACTTGTCCTCGCTGGCAGCAGACTCGCCGCTGTCAGCTTCTACGGTTCCCCTGGGCACCGCAGCCACGACCCTAACTACCACTTTGTCCACCTTGTCCACTGTGCAGACCAATGTGACGTCGTCCTCGGCAGCCCCCATGTCGCCGTTGCGCAATTCGCTGGACATGGGTGTCTTCCGCCTCCGTTCTCGAAGCGAAGTGGACATCTCGACTCATCAGGAGCAGGTTCTTGAGGCCCGTCGAAAATTCGAGGCAAAGGAGCGGGCCAAGGAAGAAAAGTACGCACGAGAGCAGAGCCGTAAGCGGGAGCGCGCTCAGAGCAAGGAAACTCATCGAATGGAAAAGACGCAATCTCGTCTTCGCAAGGAATGTACCGCCATCGACAGCGCAGCCGACATCGCCTTGTCAAGCGGCAACGACATTCGTGAGGTGCCATCATCATCGTGCCGAACTGGGGACTCGTTGAGCGACGCACGAGAAAAAGTCGACTTTGGTACTCACGGGCAACCCGCTTCTTCTACTCGATCCGGTGACGTTCGTTACGCCTCGTCCAAGCGAGAAAAGACGATCCAGACGGCCAAAACGGCCAAACAGAAGACGGCAGGTGTCTGGACCGCTTTTGTCCTGTGGCTTCGCACTCGTCTCTTGAAGCTCGGCAGACGCTAGGAGCAAGCCACGAGCCGAGCCGCCCATGCGCAGGCAAAAGCAAATGCGGATGCTCTGGATAGCGGCATGATCATGACTCGTGCCGACTCATATTTTTTCCTCACCAATTACCTCTTCACGTCATGACGCCCCGCTTGCCATGCCTAGGTACCTATCTACTACCTATGTACCTGCCCATCATGCAGCGAACAAACCACTGCTGCGACGTGTTGTACTCCGTATTCATCCGTTCGTCAACTTGGACTGGTGCATACGCACCACGATGCTTTTTTGGAAAAGAAATGCGAAATCAAGGCCAAAAACGGACACTCCAATTCAACAGCCGGGCCATCATTCCAGGTCTACAGCACTCTTGTGGCTCCCGGTTCCGTCTTTTTCTTTTCTTGTTTTGAGTTACTCTTGGGTTTTTTTTAGGCTACTCTCGAACCATGCGTCCTTTTTTGCCATCTCTGCCATTGGGCATGGAGTTCTTGGTGACGCAGCGCCGCTTTGGAAAACGACGGAGCGCGATGCTTTTTGGAGGGCTTTTTTTCTTCTGGCTCGGTGCTTTTTGGTTTACGGAGTATTGAAAGCGTTTGCATACTGTCATGGCTGCGTTCATGCCAGGGCATTGGATTTTTCTTGCGAAAGCTCTTGGGAAGGGGAAGTGTTCTAGGCAGCATTGCACAGAGCACGTGGCTTGTCTTTTTTTTTTCTCTTCTTCTTTTTCTTCTTACTTCTTTCGAGTTCCTATTCTTTCAGAGGTGCATGGTGGAGATGAGCGGGGTGGATGAGGAAGTTTGACGACGGAAGATGATGGCTGGGTGTGTAAAGATACACATACGACCTGGCCAGTGTTGATGCGGCGTCTTTTTTTCGTCTCGTCCTTTGGGTATCACAGCTTTGGATTTAGCGTTTCGTGCTTTTGTCTCTATCTTTCTATGAGTATATGTTTTATCCTTGACTGGAGTGCCACGAGCGGTGCGGCCACTGCCACAATATGTATTATGGTGTGTGATGCTGTGGTGCTCACGGCAGGTCGATTCAGACAGGATTGTCTGCTTCTTGTACTTGCTTTAGTTGTTCCTCATGAGGGTTCCTTGGATCATCACCCGGATCAATACATTCTTTCCTCGACCGTTTGGTGTTTTTGCTTGGTGGGGGTGCATGAGTTGAACGTGATAAGTCCGTGTTTGAGCCTCAATGGCAAATACATACATACATACCTAGTACTACCTGGTCGAATGGCGACCAACAGGGAATGGAACTGGAACCTGCGTGAAGCGTGAAATGCTGCAAGAGGTGTGAATGTACGATGACTCAACTCATACATCTGTCACAACCCCTTCAGACTCTTTGAGGTACGGAGGTTTGGCATATGCCACATCCGGATTCTTCTTCTGAATGGATTTCAAACTGCAAGAAAGATACATACAACTCCGCACGGCGTACACACGCTCGGCGATGCCCGGCCGAGCCTTTGCCAGTTGGCAGTCCGTCACATGACCCGCTTTATACGGAGTAAACCTCCATACTCCGTAGTCAGGGGTTTCAGGGGTCATTTAACCGAAGGATTTCGCGAGAAAAAAGGAAAACAAAAGAATACGGAGTATGTACGGAGTACATATGTACCTACATACCTACTCCGTACATAGGTACATACATACCTCATAACAAGAAGGTGAAGATGGAGTAGATACTCCGTAGAAGAAGAGCGTCTTCCTCCACCAGCAGGACCATCAAGACTTTCATGGTTCAAAGCACACGTGTCGCATGTACGATATGTATATAGCTCGCGCGCCACGTATCGACTACGGTAGTAAACGACGTCAGTGACATTAGGAACAAGAAGTTAAGAACTTCCAACTATGTACAGTATGTACTCCGTACGTACACATAAATGGGCGGCACATGTCAAATGTACATAGATACCTATGTAACAACTCATCCACGAGCCCTTGTTTCTATACCTACATAGCAGTGGCCGGCGCCGCAGCGGCACAGCGATACCTACGGAGTACCTTAGGTACCTAGTAGGTAATAAGTACCTACACTGCACACCGTCAAATGCGTTGGATGTGTGAGCACTTGCCACTGAGACCTCTTCCGCTCACCGACATCTCAGAGAACCTTCGGTAACGCGTTGGACCGCCCAGTTTGAGCCAGACAAACGGGACGCTAGCAAGGCCCGGGAAGAATGAACCACAAGTTACGTAGGCGGTGGGAAAATAAGGATCGAAACCCGTTTACATCCTTTCCATCCAGCCTAGGTCAGCTCAGCTAGTGTATTTAATAATTTAATAATAATAATCCTTTCCATCCATCTTTCTGACCCGTCTTCTACTCCGTAGGTATATACTCCGTCAATTCTCCGGAATAGGCACTTCTTGGCTTCCGCTAGATAGGTATGTACATATGTATGTATGTATTCTGGCGACAACGACGTGGTGCCATTTTCTTCCGGGTTGACTTCATTGCCGCGAGTTTCGAGGATCTGCTGATCTGCATGCTCGTACTTATCTACCTGACGGCGTTAGACGACAACACTGAACTAGGTAGCATCAGCCAGTTCTCATCGCAAGATCGATTACGATGAGTATACTCTGTACATACATACGTATACCCGAGAGAGAGGCTGGACTCACACGAGATGGACTTTTAAACGGCGCGTAGCTCGGCTTGTCCCGCGCGCGGCGCACACCAAGCATTGTTGATGGAGAATTTGAGATACATACAGCATGCGCTCAAAATTAGTTGAAACGTGGTGTATCAGGATTCAGATGGCACCTCAGCTTATCAGCAAAACGCCCAGGCTCCAATCTTCAGCGTCCTAGTCCTTCGACTTCACTTGGCACCTCCATATTTTGTCACACCTTGCGTCTGTGATCTACTACCAGGTAAGATGAACAGCTGGAACGTATATGGCTTATGGGCGCATTACTCAGATCCTTGAGGAAGGCTTTCGTTCCAAGAGGAGAGCTCCAATGTAAAGAAGGATTTTTGTTAGGCTAGTTTGGGCGTGGCCCGCCAAGATTCTCCTTCAGTCTCGACTCTCGAGTCTCGACGATGTGATGGACGGCTGAAGGTTTCGCGTCAGGCAGCGCAAGCCGTGCCAGACGAGCTCACTACCAAGCTTGCTCTCTCTCAGGCAGAAGACAGACGTGAATGCGAGCTAATGTCTCCGGGCAGTTTATTGTCGCGGTGTACGGCCGTGAACTTGCCAGGCGATTAGACGGCGCAATGGCTGGCATTTTGGGCGAGTAGTTCATTTGTAACTGCCGACGCAGTCAATTATGCAACTGTAGTTGAGAACCTTGGCTTCGGCCTTGGCTGAAGACTCGGACTATACACAGTATCACACACACAGATGGGTACTCCGTAATACGGTACGGTCGTCAGGATATATAGCCTGCACTCGATAGCGCATAGTTTTCTGACATCCTGTTCATAACGGCCCGATGAGGAAATGCCACTAAAACGTACTCCGTAGAGCGAGCGACATACCGTAGACGAGACGCAACCGCCAATTTGATCATGCTTGGTACGTCCATGAAAAGATGGCCGGTGACTGGCAATGACTATGGACAAAAATAAACATGAGTATCAAACGCCACAGTTTGCGGTACTTTGAAGCGTACAGACAAGAATATATGTAACCCAGAAAATGTCTGAGCTTAAGCTTGCCGGGAGGTGCTCTGATGCATCCGATGAAATCTGCGGTGGCTTTGTCTTGACAAGGCGAGGTAGGTGAGGACGAGGACGAATCGCTGGTACTCTTTACTCAGTGAAAGGTTATGTACTCCGTATAGGTGGGCCATCAGTTGAATTTGTTTCTCGAGTCATTCGCGATCTGTCCAAATGAATCGTAACAATCGGAGAATAAAATTCATTGAGGGAGTGTGTAGATACTTGCAAGAAGGAGCTGACATCTCAGCTTTGACCAGCAAATCATGGACGAGGGCACTCAGTGGCGTTTGCCCAAAGGAGAATAACTTATGCATAGGTAGGTACATATGTACATAACGTCGCACAGGTCACGGTGTTTCAAAGCCCACGTACGTCCCGGGGAAGCTTTGTTTCTTGACTTTGTGTGTGTTGCACCAGTAAGGAGCCGTCACCATTGGCCCGAGCTCCGGGAGTCGACTTTTAAAGTTCTGAAAGTGAAGCATCAAAAATAGAAACAAAGCATGCGAAATACATAACTTACGGAGTATAAGGCTTCCGTCAAATTCATGTGCAGTGCCATGCTGCAAGGTTGCAAGGATGCAGGCACGACAACGAGTCCTACATACAGAGTACGTACACAACATGTTATTGCAGTGTCGTCGGCTTGAGAGGCCGAGACTCGCTGCCAAAAGGATTATTGGATCGCGTTTGGTATGTACGGATACTCCGTAGTATGTTGTACATACATAGGTACTGTACCTACCTACCTCTCTGTACGACCGCCGGGCTCCGGCATTCCAAAGTGGGTTCCGTCGACATCCCTAGACCGTAAAGCTTCAAGAAAAAAAGTTTCCGGTGTTGACTCAACCATCCGTATGTACGCATATACCATGCGCCTCAAATGATTTCAATTGTGCCGTTGACTACCCAAGCAGTTGAAGTGCAACTGTCACCGTCCGACACTTTGTCAAGTCATACATCGACTGGCTGCGGTTCCACGGACCACCACTACAGCCAATGCGGAATAAGCCAAACCGTAAGTACGGAGTGGTTATTATTGAAGATACACACGTTAATTGTAAGTAGTTCCTTGCAAGGTTCTTTATTTCCGTTGAGAACAAACCCTTCAACAATCGTCCCAAAACATATGGAACGGCGCCGCGTCTTGCTATAGGTACCTAAAGTAGGTAGTCAAGGCGGTGGCTGAGGACTCCAATTGGGAATCGCATGGCAATGGCCATATGTACGTTGAACATCCTCAGACAAGTAAAGGCTAGAGGCAGCACTGAGTGGATGGACATGGCAGTTGAAGTACATACATGATACTGCGTGCGATTCCATCTGCCGCGAAGGCTTGCAGCGATCCTGGCAAGGCAGTTGACAGTCTTTCGTGTAGATTAGTCTCTTCCTCTTTCCCGATCTACCGCGTTCCTTCCGCGTTGACTGAACCTTGCTTGAACATACTCCGTAGTCGGTAAGTAGAAAACACACTCAACGAATAATCATCGATCGATAAAATTTATGGGGAGCGCTGGGCCGCTGGCAACAACGGCCGGGCCCGGCCGCGCCCATGTAATAATAAGCCGCAGGATGGACGGAATATGGCAGGTAGGGCGTTTGTGTGGTGGATCATGACCGGCGCACGCGGCACGACACACGCGAATAAGCAAGTCATCTATAAATTGTGTATTAAGTTTTGGTGTTCTGTTTTGATTACGGAGTAATCAGAAACAGCTCCGCAGATACCGAGCGTCGATCGATCGAACAAGTTCAACGCTGACCTCAACGTGCCCCCAATGCTCATGTGTCGTTCGAATGAGCGGGTTTCGCCTTCGACTCGTGCTCTGGCGTGGGCACTTGAAGCCTCAGTGTTCGAGGCGAGACAAACTCTAGTTCGCAAGCATGAAATTGGGCAGAAAATTCAAGTCATTGACTTCGAGATGGTGATCTACTCCGTAGACTTGCTTTTGTTTGCTCGTCGACCTTGCTGATGGGCTGATGTGAGAAAAGTCGAGTCATTACCAGGCCAGAGACGCAGTGCTCCACAGGACAGGCAGGAAGTTTGAACAGCCCTAACTTAATGAATATACATCACCAGAATGGCGTGGCATGTTGAATGTTGCATTCTGCAGCGAGATGAGCACGCAACACGAACACCAGCATCAACACGAGCCAGCCGCCGGAAGAGGAAAATGGTTGCCTCAAAACTTATATGAACGACGGGAAGGAACCACCCACCGGCCCATGTCGCGCTTCTTCACTTGAACATCACTTCACTTTACGAGCACTTCCGTGGCACTCGCAGCTTTATTAATTACACTTGCGTTCGACTGCTCAAGCACTTGGTCAAGCACTTGGTCAAAAATCAAGATTCAAGATGGTGCCTGGCGGCCGATCTTAGCAGTTCACGCCCCTACCTGCAGCTGGGGAGACCCCACCCTATGCTTCCCCCACCGGACTACGAGAGGTACCTCCTAAGGTACCTATGTATACGATCACGGAGTATAGGTACTGTATGTACACTGTACGAGCCCCTGCCAGTACAAAATCCACCCCCGGGTCCATGTTCCTGCCTCGAGCCTTGTTGTCTGTGGACGGTTAAACTGGAGCATCATTAGCCAAGCCTTCTTTACGGAGTATGTGTGTAGCTTTTTGGGTCGATGCCTTCTTTGTCAATGAATATCTGGATTGTGCACTCACCAAACAATTGCCTTTTAGGATCCTCTTGGAACTCCGTGTTCATGCATATAGCGTGATGAAAGTCTGAGGTGCTCCTCTACGGGAGCAACCTTGGGTAGTCGTTCCAATGCTACTTGATCGTCCTTTTTAGTCGTGTTCCATGTGTATATATTGAACGCTCTTTCCTCGTAAATCGTCATTGCGAGAATGAACATACGCATTCTCAGGACTGAATCTTGCTTGGGCTTCCGAACATACAGCGTAGATTTCAAATTCTACTGGTCTGTTCATAGGTTCTCTATTTTCATCTGATATTGAAATCTACATTAATCTCTTCGTTCTTTGTTGCTTGCTCCGTGTACTACGCTGCGCTCACAAAGTTCTCACCTTACCTCAACGTGAACCGGGTGGACTTGTGTGTCACCACGAGTTTCACATTTGATGATGCGATCCTGTGAATGAATGATCTCGTCCGTCCATTGGCGAATCTACTGCTTTCTCTTCAGGTTCATTTGCTTAGTCTCAAATCAGTAAGGTGGCGGAGCTTGATGCTGGCCTTTGATCGGTGCACTCTCTGCCTAGGAAAACAGCGTCTTGCCGTTTTCCGTTTGCTCTTTCCAAAGTGAGAAGAAAGAGAAGGCACTAAAAAGAATACAGAAAAGTCGCACACCTTACCTGGCCCTATCCGAATTCACAGAGACTAGCCGCGAGAACACCGGGGGATACAATATTTATAAAAACGACCTTGTCCGGCCTCTGGCACTTATTCTGTTTCAACAAGATATCTCGCCATGTTCGTCGTATAATTCCCCCTCTATCTCCCTCGAGGCAACGCCAAAAAGTTTGCATTTCTCGCCTGCGCTTTTTGAAAAAGTATTATTGGTTCTCGTCCATTGAGAATGCCTATAGTCATGCAAGGCTTCATATACGACATGAGCACGCTCGTGTCTGGATCCCTGGACTACTTCGAGATATCCTTTGAGTTCTGGTACTCTACCACATTCTGGGCATGGGTTTTCTGGTGTTTCTGGTAAGCCAACGTCTTGTTCTTCGTCCATTTTCTCACGATAGTTGTGCTTCTGTTGTGTTTATTGACAATCGGCCGATGTGTAGGATTCATCGATATCTCCGACTTCTCGTTCACTGTGTAAGCCACTGGACGTATAAGTCAAAACCGCTCCCGGTGAAGCCGACCTTCACGAACCACGACGTGACGGTCGTAATCCCCACAATCCACAACGCCATGGAGGAGCTCTTGCCTTCACTGCAGAGTATCCTCGCATGTCAGCCAGCGGAACTCATTCTGGTGACGACCAGTGACAGGAGCAAGGCTCTGTATCGCCTGGCCCAGTCATTGGACAGCCCCAACGTGCGAGTGCTTCAGAGCTCCATCGCGAACAAGAGGCTCCAGGTCTGCGAAGCACTGCCACAGGTCACGACATCCATTACAGTCATGGCTGACGACGATGTGACATGGCCCTCAACCATGTTGCCATGGATCCTAGCACCCTTTGAAGACCCTAAAATGGGCGGGGTTGGAACCTGCCAGCGGGTGAGGCGTGAGCGATCGGGCTCATGGGCAACACGCGCCTGGAACTGGCTCGGTGCCGCCTATATTGAACGCCGTAATTTTGAAATCTCTGCCACTCACAAGATTGATGGTGGTACCTCATGTATGTCTGGCCGGACTGGAGCATATCGGTCGGAGATTCTGTCTAGTCCTGATTTTGTGCATGGATTTCAGAATGAAAAATGGAGAAGCTGGATTCTGAACGCCGACGACGACAACTTTGTCACGCGATGGCTCGTCAGCCACCAGTGGAAGACTTGGGTTCAGTACAGTCCGGAGTGCGAGCTCGAGACCACCCTCGAAAATGGACACAAGTTCCTTTACCAATGCTCCCGTTGGGCGCGAAGCAATTGGAGAAGCAATTGGACTAGTATCGTCAGGGAGAGGCATGTCTGGCGGTAGGTTCGGCCCCCCTCCACACCAGATGTTTTCAAGAGCTGATGATGTTTCTGTAGCCAGCAATGGTGGTGCACATACGCGCTCCATATCGCCACATTCACCTCGCTGGCTTTTGCGGTGGACCCGCTGCTACTTGCGTCCTGTTGGTGGGCGACGGCAGGCTGGGACCTGGAACGTCGCCGATACGCCTTTTGGACACAGTTTATCTTCATGTTTGCTTTTACAAAGGTTGTCAAGTTGATAGGGCTGTTCAGGCGCAACCCCAGTGACATTATTTTTCTGCCACTCAGCATTGCCTTTGGCTACTTTCATGGCCTGATCAAGCTGTATGCTTTGTTCACTCTTAACATGGTATGTGTTTACCTCGCGAACAGCTACCTCCTGCGTTATGTTCTTGGACCTTGATAAAACTACAAGACTGATCATCTTTGCAGACCTCCTGGGGCAGCCGGGCCGATGGTGATGCGAATGACGCACAACGACTGGCCCCTGTTCCTCAGCCATCCATCGTGATGAAGACTCCTCCTGGCACCGCCTCTCTAATTCGATACAACGTCCGTCAGCAGGGACGGCAGACGCCCGTCGAATTGGGAGATGACAGCGCATGGGAGAAGCGTGGGTATGCTTCTTACGACTCGAGCACATCGTACATGCCACTTCGAGTTCCACTCGCACTATTTGCAGATGCACAAGATCACTCGACCTTGCGCACACCTGAAGTGTTTTAGACATAATTGAGAAATCGACAACTACCGGAAAGATGCAGCAGATGCGATGATGTGTTTGCTCTTGCTGACAAATTACATGTCATCTCCGTGGCTCTATACATCAACGGCTATATTCTTTCGCACTCGGTTGCCCGCCGGTGGTAAAGGCTTGACAGAACTTTGCCTTGGGCAGCTCATCTGGCGTTTTGAACTTTTATCATCTTTAAGACTGGTGAAAGTCTCTTGTTCTTCCTAATTTATGTCTTCTAAAAGTAGTCACGCACATGGTTGTGCCAATTTTCAAGGACGTTCAAGCTGTCATCTTTTTATCCCAATATTGGAGGGTTATCGCTCTTGTTAGGGGCGGAGGCTCGTTGATTTCTAATGTCGCGGCAGCCGCACTGGACTATGGGCCGACACACATAATGATAAATTTGATGGATTTGGCAGAGAAAAGATTTTTTTATCGCTGTCTTATACCGCCGCTCGTCTCTCTCATGCTGTCAGGTCAGAACTCAAGAGTGCTTTTTAACAGGTACGTACGTAGGTACTCCGTTGTACTACTCCGTAAGGTAGGTAGTAGGTACATATGTAGGTCTTCGTTGTTTGTGCAATGACTCAATGAGTGTCTACTCCGTATAACACGGGAGAGAAGAGGATCCGTCGCGTCGCGTCAATCCGTTCCAAGTTCCCAGGACGAGAAGTTAGAACGGACCGGATCCACTTCTCTTGCGTCAATTGGATGAATTGGACCTTGGGCGCGGTTGAGCTTCGTGAGTGCGACGACAAATGACATCGTGGCTTCTTTTCCCTTGCCTTGGGAGTTGGGACTGCTCATCATCAGGAAGTCTGCGTCTGCCTCTCTGGTCTCTGGGGCTTGTCACCATTATTGTCCTGCCAATTGCGAATCAATCGGATTGACGACATTGATGACAGTGACGGACGACTTTACGAATTGACGATTGAGTACCGCACAATGCATTGACAAGACAGAAAACGCCATCGCCATGTCTGAGTCGAGCTACAAGCAACAAAAAGAGGCCTTCGTGTCAAACCTCTCGGGCGGTTCCGTCTCAGAAATCGCTGCCGTCACGGCCGTTGCGCCGGTTCGTTCAAATCTTCTCTTCGTCTCTCGAGCTCCATCCAGCCTCTCGGCCCTCACCACCTATGGGGCGGTTTCCTTGACTTCATTTCTCCTTTTCTGTGTTTCTTTCACCCAAGCGTATCGCATTACTAACGCTCAATCGCACCTGTAGGTCGCGATCCTCCTCTGGTCCGCCCTCCAAGCCCGCCAATCCTTCTTCAGTCCGTCCTCGCCGCTGAGCTACGCGGTCGACTTCCTCCTCCATGTGGGCGCCTTCTTACTCGCCACAACGCTGTACGCCAGCACGCCGATGCTGCTGCTTCTGCTGCTCCTTGCGCCCGTAGCGCTTGTATACATGATGCCACCACCGCGCAAAGTGCGCAGCACCCTCAAGAAGAAGAAGACAGCCCCGGCGGCTGCCGCTGCACCTGGAGCCAAGCCAGTCAACGAAATGCCCATCAAGCCCTTCCTGACCTGGTACCGAGGCGCCATGATGATCATGACCTGCGTCAGCATCCTAGCCGTCGACTTCCGTCTCTTCCCACGACGCTTCGCCAAGGTCGAAACCTGGGGCACCTCCCTCATGGACATGGGCGTCGGATCCTTCGTCTTCACCGCCGGCGTGGTAGCCGCGCGGCCTGTCCTCAAGGAACGCGCCTCAGGTCACTCCATCGGCCTGCTGCGACGCCTCGTCTCCTCCGCGCGACACTCCCTCCCGCTTCTCGTCCTGGGTATTATACGCCTCCTCAGCGTCAAGGGCCTCGACTACGCGGAACATGTGAGCGAGTATGGCGTGCACTGGAACTTCTTCTTCACGCTGGGCTTGTTGCCGCCCTTTGTGGCTACGTTTCAGGCTGTCCTGCGCTATGTGCCCTCGTATGCGGCGCTTGCGTTTCTGCTCAGTGCTGCGTATCAGGTCTTGTTGGAGATGACGTCTTTGAAGGCATATGTGCTGACGGCGCCGCGGCAGGACCTCTTGTCCATGAACCGCGAAGGCATTTTTAGTTTCTTTGGGTATTTGGCTATTTTTCTTGCGGGCCAAGATCTGGGTATGTTTGCTCTGCCGCGTAGCAGCAGCAGCAGTAGCAGTAGCAGTAGCAGCGGCACCGGCAACTCTACAGCAAGCCTGGAGCGAAAAGCCCTCCTTAGGACTATGGCTGCTCGCGCGGCTCTCTGGTCTACGCTCTACTACCTATGCACGTCTTACACGCTTGGCCTCGGGCTCAATGTGTCCCGCCGGATGGCGAACCTGCCGTACGTTATGTGGGTAGCGGCCTTCAACACGATCCAGATCTTGGCGTGCTGCGCCATTGAAACGTTCTTCTTCCCGGGGATGCACGCCCATGTCCAGGACGCCAAGGCGGAGCGAGAGGCCATAAAGACGGCTACGAGTGCTGTGCTGGGGGCGTATAATCGGAATGGGCTTGCTGTGTTTCTGGTGGCGAATTTGCTGACGGGGTTGGTGAATATGACGGTGCGGACGCTGGAGTGTAGGCCTCTGGAGACGATGGGGATTCTGTTGGGGTATATGGGGGCGGTGACTGCTGTGGCGTGCTTGTTGGACTATTATGATGTTTCTATTAAGTTGTGAGGGTAAAGGGCACTGGATGGTGGACGTATTGGCGAGTCTTGGGTGTTGGGTGATGCTGTAGACTGACTTCGTGGCGTATAATGCGAGTACCTCAAGTACTTGATGACTTGTGTTTTTTTTTTTTTTTTTTTTGTGCTCGCGAGACGGGGGCTATTGTTTGGATGGATGTAGGAATATCGTAGTGTTCACGGTGGATATATCAACTGCTCTGTGAACAGGGCTGAATGGTGGGGTAGTAGTTGCAATCATGGCCATCTGCTTCTGCTTCTGCTTCTGCATTCATATTCGCATTCGCATCTCCTCCATAAATCAAGCCTCTCTCAAAGGGGGTATTAGTGCTTCTTTCATCCAGCTAAATCTCCCTCACCATCCAATCCAGCCCCTCTGGCCTGAGATTCCCAAAAACCAAAAAGAATAAAAAAAATTCAAAATGAGACAGGATAAGACACATGCCAAACCATATCCAACGCGTCTTCACACGAAGCACCAACACATACATCCCATCTCTTTACTCTTTCATGTGGTATAATCCCCCACCTACCCCTTTGACTCCCCCTTCGCTTCCATCTCCCTCTCCCTCTCCCTCTCCTTGAACGACCGTGAACTATGCTGACCATGTCGATGACCCTCCCCCTCCTTCGACCGGCCATGATACTCCTCCTCATCATATTGCCTATGTGACCTACGCCCTTCATCATCACGCTTCCGTTCCCGGCCCTCCTCATGGCCCGGGCCCTCCTCCCCATCACGGCCTTCCCGCGCGCGGCGGTGCCGACGAGGACGATCCGAATCCTCGACATCGTCATCGCCAATGCTGCGCTCTCCATCGTGGTCTCGATCCCGGCCACTATCGTGCTTGTTGCGCCGTCGCTCTACCAAAGGTGTTAGTCACGTACAAGTAGAGAGGTACAGTGTCCTCAAAATGGGACAGACTGGGCCGCCCGACTTGACTCGGCTCTTCTTGGGATATTTGTGGTTGCTTACCTCGCAAGACCTGCGTCGCCGCTGCATATTCCTGAATCTCATCCTTACTCAGAACGCGAAGCACAATCACGAAATCATCGCGGACCTCGAATCTCTCCTTCCCCATGGTCAGGGCATCCGGGTTGACAATCTTGCGGTTAATCTTGGTCCAGCGTGCACCCGGGGGGACCTCCTTCAACTTCTTATCTTCCTTGTGCGGTGCGACGCCCTCTCGGACTGGGTTGTTTTCCTCAGGAAAGCTGGCCTTGGGTTGCTTGAGGATGCCGCGGAGGGGTTTGCCGTCGGGTTTTTCTTTGGGCGGCGAGACAACACGTACCTGTTTGTTGTTGTCGGATCCTGGCGAGACAACTTCACGACCTCGGTGCTCGTCTCCGAGATCCTGCCGTGAGTAGTCCTGAGACGGGGATCCGTGCGAGGCTCTGTCCTTGGATGGAGACCGTGAGCGAGCTCTCGATGATCTGTCTGCTGCGGCAGGTCGGTTTGTGTCCCTGTCCCTGTCCCTGTCCCTGTCCCTGTCCCTGTCCCTGTCCCTGGGCTTGGCGTCCATGGAAGCAAGCTGCTCTTTCAGCTGTTTCAGATCAGAGGCATCATTGGGATCGAAGAGGTTGGAGTTTCGACTTCGTCGACGTCTTTTCGTGTCGTCTGAGTCAGAGCCCGAGTGCCACGCTGCTTGGCTGCTGCTTTGGGCGTCGGTATAAGATCGTCGCACAGGATCACTGAAAGCTCTGGCATCTTCTCTGGCAGACTCTCTGACATAGTCTCTTTCGCCGCGAATAGGATCTCTCTGACGAAGGTACTCCCTTTCCCGAGTTGGCTCCTTGTCCCGGATTATTTCACGCAACGGATCTCTTTCCTGAGCAGGGTCCTTTTCACGAATCATTAGCGGTGGACTGTTCCTGACAGACTGCTTCTCTCGAGCTGGCTCCCGTGGCCTCTCATGTGACGGTCCCGGCTCTGGCCCTCTCTGTTGCCTCAGGACGTCTTTTCGGGTGTCGCGTTCTTCCAGAGGGCTGCGTCGCCGAGGTGGCTGAGACGTATCCCTCTCCCGCTTGTCCTGTGATTTGAAGACGGCTGGCACCAGTCCTATAGCCGTAGCGACCGCTCCAAGGCCCGTGGCCAAAGAATCGCGGACTCGGGAGCGTTCTGACCGATCGTGACCATCCTCGCTGCTTACACGTTGTCCTCGCCCTCTGAGATCCTCTACTGGAGATAGCCGGCTTCGATGGCGGCCATCCTTGTCTCTGTCATGCCCATAGCATAGATCTTCGTCCGATCTCCTGCGTGGTTCGTCAAGCCGCGTGTCACGTCGGCGGTCTCGACTGTCGGCTGAAGTGCCCAGAAGATCAGTGCGGATGCCAAATCCCCGAGATGCAACGCTGTCGTCCTGATATCGCGACGGCTCCCCGCGGCGTTCATAATCTCGTCCTCGATCACGGTCACGTAAATCTCGCATGTGACGCTCATCTTCTCGCGTTCTGTTATACTCATCGTGATGCGAAGAGCGCAGGTCACCTTCTTGGTGGAGAGATAGAGGGCGCGGCCGCCTGCCACTGGCGCTGCCTGGCCTCTCGAGGTGAGCTAGAGTCGAGGAAGCCAAAGATTGGACTGAAGTGGCAGGAGGGGCATCTCGAGCATCATAGCCACGATTGATCTTATCAAAGCCTCGAGTAGAAGGAGGGGGCCCTCCTCCTCTCCCTTCGGCATGTCGACTTGGTCCGTTCTGGAAGCGGTTCAACTCGTGCGTAGTGTTGACGTTGGAGTTTCTTCGATCAACATCGTAGGTATTGGGGCGATGGTATCCACCATCCAAGCTATCTTGTCTTCTTGATGGGCGGCCTGGCGTCGAGTGGTCGAGGTCATATTTGACTAGTTCTCCAGCATTGGTGTACTGGTAACCCTCAGTTCCGTAGTCGATAGCTGCCGTGCTGTGCCTTGGATCGCTCGGATAAGTGACAGATGACCGAGAGGTGTGGTATGGCTCATAGTCATGAGCGCTGAGATGACTATCGCTTCGCTCTCGGTACCGACCAGAGGTTGTATTAGAGTTCAAAGCGTGGTAAGGTCGAGTCGAACTCCGCGATCGAACAGAAGAAGCCGGCTCCGAATAGATTTGGTCATCAGAAACCCGGTAGTCGTCTCTGGTTGGGCTTCCAGAGCGTGCGTGGGAGATGTGAGATGAGGAGGCGTGTGGTCTGTCCAGTTGGGTCGTGGTTATGATGACAGGAGGCCTCGATGAGGAATCCAGCGTCGATCGGCGAGATCTGCCAATGTCTCTAGACTTGGACACTGCTCTGGAGTCTTTCTGAACAACCGCGTAGGTCCTCGTGGTCGTGGGGACGCCAGCAGCATTGACAGAGGTGGTGTAGCCTCTTGGTGTAATATGGTGGCCGTGGCTCGCACTTGGTACAACGTGCATGTCACCAGCATACATGGAGCTATATCCGACGTTCGTAGGCACAGAGGCCCGAGCTGGATTGTAGATAGATGTACGACTCGGAGCAGTTGGGGTATACCCTTGATATCGGTCGGGCATGGTGTTGAAATCTGAGTGGGACGTTGTAAGAGGTGGTTCGAATGGTTGCTTCCGATTTATATATACACAGTGAATCGACTCTTTCTTCGTTTTCCAAGCTCCTCTTGTGCTCAGTCGCTCGGCTTCAACAGCTATCTTTCACTGATTTGGCCGAACTTGGTACGTGCAGTGAGGGGTCGCTTGTTCAAGCTTTCGTTGCCTCGTCTCCTCAGCCGCGTGTTGACAGTCACACGTTTATGGAAGGAAAGAATGAAAAAGAATTGAACAAGTGTGTGACAGGACGAAATACGGAACCGGCTGAGAGCCGTCGGAAGCTTGTGCACAGGACCAGACAGCGTGGCGAGGTCCGCTCCGAATTATCGACGACGAGATGATAGGTGGTGGAGGGGAGGGCCGAGAGGTTGAACTTGGGCGTCTGCGTGCCCTCCTACTCCGTATAGCGCAGGAACTCTCTTCAGAGAACTGCAGACTGGTGATAAATAAACTTGTGGTGTTTGTTGTACAGGAGGAAGTTATTGCTGTCCGCGTCTCGAGAGGTGACAAGGAGGCGCGCAACAGCTCGCGGGCCAGCAAACTTGAAAGGAACCTGACAAATGATGAAAGAGGAAAGATGATCTAGATTCGGCTACGGGGGAGGGCGATGGAAATGACGATTTTTTGCAGACCAAGCCCGCCAGGATCACGGCTAGTCTGAACAGACAGGGGACCTGGCGTGGCGTTTGGCCTCTCGGGAGCTTTCCAGCAGAAGACGGAGAAGCGACGAGCGAAACAAGGCGAACAAGGCGAATACATAAGGCGAAACAGGCGAACCCATGGTAGAGCGACGTCACCCGTGCAGTCTCCAGTCTCCAGGAGTCCAGAGTCTCCAGAGAGGTACTTACTGTACCTAAAGTTAAAGTAACGAGCTCAACGGCCCCCGCAGAAGCAGGAGCAGAAGCAGAAGCTGAATCAGAAGCTGAAGCATTGCTGCATTGGTGAACATTGGTGACATTGCTCAATTGCTGGCCTCGTAGCTTGGCGCGCCCGAGTTGGTGGCCTGGGAATCCCAGATGGGGGGGCTGGAACGTTGTTCTGGATGGCCGCCTAGTAGTTTCGGTTTCCCAAGTCAGATTGCGTCCATGCAAAGGAGAACTGACTTGTACTTGTCGGGCTCGCCTCTCAACCTTTAGATCCCATTGGGCCGTAATAACGGCAACAGCGGCCATTAATAACGGCGTCCATCGAGATGGCTTTCATCATGCTGCGTCCTCATCTGCCGGCCATGGAGTCGCTGGTTACGCCAACGGACTGGGTAGTAGAGCTGGGAAGTAGTTGGCTGTCGAGCTCGTGGCAGTTGTGAGGCGAAATCCTGGATGGAACCCCTGCCGTACCTGCCCTGCCTTCTACGGAGTAAGTTCTGCGTGCCTTGGAGCCGGGGATTGAAGGATTGGAGGGGATTCTGCATAACCCGAACACCGTTGGGCCGTTGGGCCGTTGGGCTTGGTCACTCACTGGTCACTTGGTCTCTGGTCTCTGGTCACTGGTGGCGTATTTTGGTCTCTCGAGTCTCGACGGCTCCGGGATCGAACGAATTGGTGGGCCATGCAATCGACTCTCCGGCTTCTCCAGTGTCCCATGCGGCCATGCCTGCAGGCTGCATCAGACCATCAGACCAGACATCGGGAAGCGGAGCCATGAACATTCAGTTCGACTCAAGCCTTTATTATTAAAGAACGTCTTGGCTGCGGATAGTTCCTCCATGCGCATCGCTCGATTCGCTTCCATGTTCATGTGTGCCGCCGCACGGCGCAGGGCCTGTTGAGCAGCGAGCTGCGGGCTCGCCGTGGTTAGCCGCGTTACTTTTGGACCTCTTGCCCGCGTCTGTGCCCAATATGCCTCTCCAATGCCATTGCTTCTTTGACTACGGAGTATGCGACCTATAAAAGGATCGCCAAGCATTTCCTCGCTTCCTGCCTTGATGACGCAGAGTATAGGTAGAGGCTTGAGTCGCTTGACTCGCAGCACTGAGCAAAATGACTTACAGGTACATTAAGTATGTACTCCGTATGTACAGCTGAGGCCAATCCCAGGCCCGGTCCAGACCGAGAATTAAGCCAATCAACGCCCAGCTGATTCCAAGCCAATGAACAAGAATTGAAGCAATGCATTATTATGCCACCCACCAGACTAGGCAGTATCCGACGGCGCAACCAGGTAATGGGAAGCTGTCTTGTTCACCTTATCCTGAGTCCTGGTGAGAACCGTGAACTTCATCCATTCGTGAAGGTATCCCGAGGCGACGACTCCAAGCAGAAGCGTTTTCAAGCAAAGGACTCATCTCGTGCCGCTGCTGTGCTGCTGCCGCCTGCCGCCTGCTACCTTCCTATCCCCCCTCTCTGGTGCCATTGCAGCCCAACATCTGATCGGGGTCGCCGTTTTGGCCGCCGTCTCGGTCGCCATCTCCGACTTTTCACCACGGTTCCCTCGTCACTTGCAGGTTGTGTCCTTGACTCCTTGCTGACCACATCGACATCGCGCATGCCTCTGTCTTTGGGGACTTCCGTGTGTAACTCAGCGTTCACTGCTCAGTGCTCACTGCTTGGACGGCTCGCTCCTTCTCCACCTTTCCCCACCCCTCTTCTCCGCAATCTCTTCTCCAGGCTCCAACCCGATGTTCCCGATGTTCCCGATGTTTCTTCCCGCTCACGGACTGAGGGCCGGGATCTAGCTGATATGTATGTACCTCGCCTGCGTCATCCTCGTCTTTTCCCTGCGTCAAGGCTGCACTCAACCGGGTCAACCCCATCTAGGAATATATTATAGCCGTCTTTGCTGTGAGCTCGCCGCGTGGTGAGTTGGGCAGCGATGAACTCGACGAGAGACTACATCGGCAGACAAGTCCTTATCGCTCGGTGCCACCACGTACCTGCATATCTCGCCGCCCCGAGATTGTGCGTGCTACTACGGGATCGTGACATCCGTTGATCTATCGTCCGTCGTTCGTTCGTGATGCCCTGTGCAAGCTGAGACAGGCGATCTCTCAGCCAAACAGGAAGAACGTGTCGTAGGCAATGACACAGGTGTGCGTATACCTATGTTGGAATCGCTGATGACATCACGTGGCTTGGGTGCGCAGACATGCACGCTGATTGGCTGCAGCACCCACCAGGGCAGGAAGACTCTGCTCGTGGCCTCAACGCCACGAGCGGTCCCTTCCTTCTTTCCCTTTTAGAGAGAATGCATAACGAGATGAATACACAACACCACAGTACAGAACTTTGGTTACGTATTCCAATGCATCAACATCGTACTTTTCGACTTGCCAGTGGACTTGCCAGTGGACTTGCCAGTGGAATCAGGTCAGTTTTCAGTGATGGACGGGGGGTTCCAGAGGTGGCCAGTGGAATGTCCAGTGGAGAGGGAACGATCCGGTGACGGAAAACGAAAAACGAAAAAACGGAAGTGTGAGAACTGTGCCAGTGGACTTCCAGTGGACTTGGCAGTGGAAGGGGCCCGGTTCCAGTGGTGAGGGATCACGTGACTAAAAACGTAAATTCGTGCAAATCGTGCGGACGCATTCTCCAATATAGATAGATGTAGCAGTATGTGCTACAAGCTGTACTGCATACATACGGCAGTATGTACAAGGTTAGTAGTCACATTCCCCGCAGTTCAAGAGTCGGATCCTTGGCACGGGAAGCAGACCTCGAATCGATACGCTGCCCGATATGCTGCCCGTCGGTACGCTAGGTCAAATCAGATACCGAGCGAATGAAAGGGTTCTATAACTTCTGTATCCTTGGTGGCGAGTTGGAAATGCTGATGACATGTCGTCGTGGTGTAGACATGTCGTGATGCTGTCAAGGTGTTGTGATACATACATACATACAATACTGTACTGTACAACTGACTCGGGTGACTTCACAGAAATCTCCAAGTGCCATGCAGACTCGACTATGCGATCTTCGTCGCAAGGATACCCATGAACATGAACAATCTGCAGGAAAGAGGAATAGGGGTCTCTCGTCCCGAGTCCAACACTGCAACATGCGTCTGCTTACACACGACCCGTTCGTCCTGCCTTCAGCGCTGATTGACATTATTCTTCTGCCAAGCAAGCTTCCAACGACAACGGTCTCGGAACCCGAGGTGCATACTCAACAATTCACTCACGGCCCACCGCACACAGATAGGTAACTGTACCTACATACTCATTGTATGATACGTACCTAGGTATACGTCAAAATGCCTGCCCCTGCCCCCTATCCTTGCCTATATCCTTGCTCGATCTGGAGCACTGCGTTTCAGCGCTTCAATGCTTCCGCCACCATGACAAGCCGCCCCAGGCCCCCAGCACCAGACCTACGGAGTAGAACATCTCTTCTAATTTCCTGCTGAGCGTCCACCTGTTCGTCGCGGGGGCATCTGAGCATAATGGGATTCTGAGGCATTATTGCGCGTTGTGCGAAACAGAAAATAAGGCAAAACGAGCTATATACACGCTACATGCGCACGATATTGCATTACTTTCTCGGAGTAGAGCCAAAGCCGCTCGGATGACTTCGAGTCGGGCTCTGTGGACCTTTTTTCTCACAGCGATGCGAGGATCACTCTTCAATCAATTTAGCTTTCTTTTCTTCTTACGTCACTTCCTCCTACTCTCGACTGGGAGCGGGGGACCGTGGTAATAGCGGTCCTGATATAGGAATATCTGTGTCCGCAATTGCCAATTCAGCTTTGTGGCTCGTTGCAAGTATGTATATACGAATAATTCAGAAGAAGAAACAACCTTATTTAGACTATTCTTGTCCCCAATTTATGATTGATCCTTTTTCCGTGTGCTCTTTGGACGACCGGAAGGATTATCTGAGACGACCACCAGGAATTCTTGAAACGACCAGAGGCACCTTTGAGACGGTAGGAGGAATGGATCTGACAGTGTAAAGGATTTGCTGGGATGACCGCAAGAAAACAGGAATGAATCATTCACACAGAAAAAAGTTCAAAACAACTTCATCGATGACCACAAAAAAGCGTTGTAGCCAGATGCATGATCGCAATCCGTTACAGGATCGCCATTTTCCATAATGATATCGTGCGGGCAGTTGATATCTTCACTCCGTTTAAATCTCCGGTGCCACACCAATGGAATAAGAAATCTCGGAGTTGGAAACTCCAGCCCTTATGACCTCTGTTTGAGGCGCTCAGCGAAAGTCGTTGCTGACGAGTTGGCAACTCCGGCGCGTCGCAGTCATGGTCGCTCGGGGCCTCTGAGCTGTTGGCCAGTCTGAGAACTTTTGAGCTCGGTAACAAGGAAAAGGCTCGCAGCCTGCTGCCTCGCTAAGTCGCTAATAATAACAAGAACGAGGTATGCCAGAATCATGCTCGCACAGGACCGCTGAACTGTTGACGTACAAGAACAGGGTTTATATACGCCGCAAGACGAGCGGATTTGTTTCGATTTGTGTCGATAGCATTGTTAGAATCTGGCTTTGGAGTGGCTGTATCACGTGATCCTCAGCCATCCGGTCACCTATATATATCCCGGATTCCTCCAGTTCTAGTTCCTATAGTTGCTCCTTCAATCAACTTCTTCACCTTTGATCCTCACATGTTAACAAGCATACCAGTCGCGGCCTTGAAGCAGTATGCTCGCAGGGTGCGTGATGGCATGTCAAGCCGTTGGGAGAACCTCTTCCATGTTCCATCTCCGGCAGACCTGTTTTGTTCATGTAATACGCAGTTGCAGCCTAAGAGCAGTGTGCTCGCAGTCGGAGTCGCAGGGTTGCCGTGGCGGGTTTACTTTTGGTTGCGAGAACCTTTGCTAAACATATCTCTAGCGAATACCTCTCATTCTGTTGAGTAAGATCCTTTTGGTGTTGCTAACTTGAGTTTATGCTCGCTGCACCGTTGCCCAGACAGGCTTTCGAGAAGTAAGTCGTTCTATAGGACTTGGGCTTCCTATCTCACACCGAACCACTACGATATCGTGTGATCAATCCTTACATAATTTCTTGCTTTCTTGCTTTCTTGCTTTCTTGCTTTCTTGCTTTCTTGCTTTCTTGCTTTCTTGCTTTCTTGCTTTCTTGCTTTCTTGCTTTCCCTTTGCGAATGCAACACTGATCAGTGATTGCTTCGAAAACCCACCGATTGGCAAGGTCCGGAAAGAAGAGACGTCGACAGATGAATGGAAAGTCTGTAAACGCGCTACAGGAAGAAGCAAAGACGACTCGGATCGGGCTTATGACGCGACTTCTCCGCAAGAAACCAACTTCTTAACGTAACGTGAAACCACCGCAAGACGCTTTCGACGTGACCACTGACACCGCCGTCAGAATTCAACGCCTCGACGTGGCATCACCGCTTGAAGACGCCTCGGCGCGATTTCGCCGCAGGAGATGATTATAGTAACCAGCCCAGACTTCCAGGACAGAATCGACAGCTATCTCGGATCTCATGAGTCATAGGCAGCAGGCTTCACTTGTGAATCACACCTCCGCACTGTCAGCTACGGGAAAACTCATGTCCTGTCACCTGAAATTCTTCTTACTGTACCTAAAACGCGAGCGATGACCAAAATCGCTACCCGGACAGGAGAAGTAAAGAAAACAGCCAGAAGCGAACACTTTCGACCTTCGCGAGTCAGAAGATAGAATACTGATTGTCCCCTCTATCGAATTTCTTGACGCTTGCTAGTTAGAAGATGGAAGACTTCACTGTCCCTCCTATCTATCAGACTCTTGACATCGCTCGTCAGCCAATCCTTTTCAGCACCACTCGTTGAAGAAAATTTTCCTCACAACAACCTCTCTGATGAAGAAGACAAACCCGAATTCGTTGAGAGCCCACCGCTGGTCTCTCTGCTGAAGCCCTCGAATCTCGATACTGAAAAGAGCTTGCCAGAGGAATCCGTTCCGGTCGTGTGCTTTCACAAAGAGAACCAGGCTGCTCATGAATCCGAAGACGTCGATGCTGAAGAAAATCTGCCGGTGTGCTTGCTTTCGAAGAGAACCAGCCTGCGGCCCGCCAATGGCTCCGAAAACTCGTGCAACGAATTCGTGACCGCGACTTCGGTAAACGAAACCTTGTCACTTGAAAATTGCCGGTACTTCAACCACTGCGCCAATTACCTACTCCGTACATGCAGTAGGAGTCAGGACCTACCTATCCCTCATCATATTGCGACGCGATTGGCTGCAACCCCCCGTTAGTGACCTGAAGCGAATTGATGACAAATAGCCGGACTGGGAGCTGATAGGGTGGTGAGTGAAAGCGGGGCAAGGAACGATAGTCCCGGCAAGGCTCTTTGCGCTCACCCCTATCACCTATGTGGTGGCTGGTTTGATCCACTTTATTTGCCGAGGCGCGAGCCGGCAATCGCTGTTGACGGGAAACACGCTGTGTGACAACGTCCCGACATAGGTACCTATCGTGGCCAGGTGTGATGGATTCGAGCTTGAAGCTCATATTTCACACTGCACAATTCAACAAAGGGCAGTTAGGACCATGCCGATTACGGAGTACATTACGTAGAATCCTTTTCCGGATCTACGAAGAAGTGTTTACTACCTACGGAGTATTCAATTTACGGAGTACGCGGGAAAACCTATAGATTTCGGCACATCTTCAGAGTGCATACCTATTATACATCCCCGACAAAGTCCGCCGGCACACCTGCTTTCAGTTTTGCCTAAAAACACTCGTCTTGTGCTAGCCCTTCTTGCAGCAGGGCAGTTTGTCCGTTATCCCACAGGTCGTCTAGCCCGCCAGCTTTTTTTCGCTGTGTGGCATCGGTAGGAGCCAAGCAGTCAGGGATCACGTACTCCGTCGATACCGGTACATATTGTGTACCTACGGAGTAGTCGAGGGTCACGACTCACGACTCACGTAGTAGATGAGGTGACAAGTCACAACTATAAAATCAAACCCTGTCCGCCGACGGAGACTGGCAGAGCTGATTTTTCGTGACACCAATACATACATACCTACTTTTCCTCAGTTCTATCGTGATCTCGCACTCATTGCTCGCCATCAAAATGAGACTTCTCACCGCACTCGCCTTTGCTTCCGGAGCTTTGGCACTGGCCACCGGACCGGTCCAACATCCCGCGGTCCAACATCCCGCGGTCCAACAGGACGTTCAGGGTGACGCGTCGTTCAACCCTGAAGATGCTGCCCTTGCGGGCCCAGAGTAAGTCGTTGCCCCCGAACCTACGCGAATCACTTGCGTTTCACCAGTGCCTACACAATCACGATCTCAAAATTTTGTCTTTCATTGGACTGACATGTTTCGTAGGATCGCACCGCGGGACGAGACTGTGTCATCGTCCGAACTACAGAAACGAGTCGGCGTTGAGCAGACTATCAACTTGCCTGTTGTAGGGAATCCGCAGTCAATCGTGGTAGCCGGCGTCGTAGTCACGTTCATCATGGCGAAGCGTATGGTTGAAAGAGGAGGCGCAAGGTTTGCCGAGTTTTTTGTTGACAAAATCATGTTCAAGAGTCAAAACCCCGGGTTCACGGCGGTTCAGGCCATTGCAAACGGTATTGAGTTCTTCTCGAGACACGTCGTGAAAGGATTTGAGGCTACTGGGGAAGTTCCCACTGGAGCTGACACCTTTAAGATGATTGTGACGCCAACTAATGATGAGCTGTGATCGCATCACTGTTGTTTAATACCCGGCTCTTGTATTTTGGGCCATGTCTTTTCGATTTTGGAAACACTTTAGCCTAGCTACATGTAGAGAGTGTCAGGGACAGTGTGTGCGGGAAAAAAACGACAGGTATTGGGTGATAAGAAGTTAGAGATTGCGGTGGCAAAAGGGGGAATAGAAGCGAAGGACTGACTACCTAGACTCGACCCCGAGAGGAAATACATTATAATTTATATACACAATACCTACCTACTTACATTAGTACCCACACATTAAACCATCCACCCCCATTATTTATTTATAAGTTAAAACCCATCTTGAGATACGACTCCTTAACTGCCGCGTCTGCCCTCTCACGTCTCACGTCTCACTCTCCTAACTTCTAAGCCAGCGCCCCCATAGGATCCCACAGCGGCAGCACAACCGGCTCCCGGCCCATAACATCCCGGAGCTCCTTACTCAAGAGCTTCTGATCCACGACAGCCTGATACACCCACTCATCCATCCAAGCATCCGACATGACAAACCAGCCCTTCTCACCACTCTCCGTGCCCCAGCTATTCTGCACCCTCCAACGAACAGGCTTCCCCGTCCGCTCATCCAAATGCACCGCCGTCAAGACCATCGCATGCGTCATCATGGACTCTCCCGCCCGCAACCTCTCCTCCTTGGTCATTCCCCGAAGGAGATCAGTTCTCAGACCAGCCTCGTAGTCATACACACCCAAGTCCATAACCCCAGAGGTCCTATCGCTAAACTTGCCCACGTCGCAGCCAAAGAAGATCGGGCACCCAGCCTTGATCATCTTGACGCACGCAGCCTTCATAGTCTCCATATCCACATTGAGATACGTCGTGTTGCGGCCCCCAACGACATTGCCGAGCCGGTCGACCGTCAGAGGCGTCATGTACGCATTCCGCGGGTCATTCACCAGCGAGACCATATCCGCAATGCTGCTCGATGACAACGACATGGACAGCGAGGACAGCGATGAAGAGAGCGGCGAAGAACCCATCATGTGGAAACTAGATGAGAAGATGCTCTTTGCGAAATCCCGAGGCGTGATGCTCAGCTCATGCACCTTGTTATCCTTGTCCATGTACGTCCACTGGAACTCCTTGGTAGGATCAGGCGTAGGACCCAACAACAGGGTGATAAGATGCTGAATCTCCTTCATCATCTTGGCCTTTAGGGTCGAGATCTCCGCCCTGCGGCTATCAAGTTGGTCTTCTTCAGAGACCGCCTCTGCCGCCGTTGTTGCGCTACCGTCATCGTCGCTGGCAGCTCCAGCTCCAGCCCCAGCCCCAGTCGCAGCCTCAGTCGCAGATCCAGATCCAGACCCCGTGGCCACCTTGCGCAACGTAAGCGCAAACTCCCTCAACTTCGTCTTCAGCATCGTCCTCATGATAGCTGAGTTCTTCGCACTCCAACTATCCGGGCACAACGCCTGGGGGACAAGCCCATACTTCTCCACCAGATTATACACCATGTCCCACTGGCCGCCATCAGAAATCAGGTCCTCCAACAGCCGCTGCACGAGCCGGCTGTCCAGATCTTCACCAGCGGTCTGGATGATCTGCTCGAGGAACCAGTTTGCTTTTTCGAGCTTGTCGTAGTAGTACAGGTAATTCTGGGACAGTTCAAACGAGTCCACATTGTACTTCTTCATGAGGGCCACACGGAAGACATTCGTGGCGGCGAAGAGCCAGCATCGGCCACTGGAGCGCTGGTTCGTGATCGGGGAGCCTTCGCAGGGGATCTTGGTGTTGAAGAGGTGCTGGGTGGTAATTTTGGACGCTTGCGAGGTGAGGACTGTTTTCGGGTTGGCGGAGCTTAGGGCTGAGAGGGCGAGTCTGCTCATTCGGTCAGTCAGTCAGTCAGTTAGTCGGTCAACCCTTGCGATTTCTCGTCCTTCTTTTCTTTTTGTGCCCCCCCCCTCACGAAGTCATCTCTTCTAGTTCGGTTTGCAGTCTTATTTTCCCTTCCGCAAGCGAAACATGCAATCCGACCGTTTAAAGCGAACCGAGCATCGGAAGAGGGAAACCACACACAAAGACACAGAAACCAAAAAAAAAGAAAGAGGGAGGGAAGCAACTGACCTATTTCGCGGATCCTCCAAAAACTCGGCCGGAATCGCAGCCACCATATCCAAAGGCAACGCTTCGGCATCACGCTGCACAACCACCTCCTGCGCCGCAGCAACACTTTCCTCCTTCGCCTTCTCAACCACAACCTCCTCCTTGGCTTTCTCTACTACAGTCTTCTCCTTCGTCTTCTCGGACGACATCGCACTCCCAGCGCGCTGCTTTATCTTGCGAAGACGTTCCACCAAGGCCTTGTCCGGCACGCGGAAGGAGGACACGCCTTTGGATTGCTGGTTGCCCATATTTTCCTGGGCTGGAGAATCCGCAGTTCTTCGATTCTTTTCAAGTGGACTGTAAGATCAAGATCGGAGAAGCTGGAGCTTGTTTTTGGTCAGTCTCTCGTTTCGCCTCAAGTCTCTCAAGAGAGCAGAAACATCAGACAGGTAGGTAGGTAACTCACACTAGACCGAGAAAACTGTTCGGATGTGCCACACAGATTGCTTGCTTTGCATTAACCCCTCAGTCTGAATGGTCACACGAAGCACACTTGATCGATCCGGTGGCTTGCTGACCGTCGGTTTTGGTTGGTGGTGAGCTGGTGCGCTGTGCGTTCCTCCTGAGGAAATCTTCAACCAAATTTGGGATTTTCGTTCCCGTGACGACGGGTAGCTGGCCATTCGGGTACAACTTACAAGGGCCTTGGAAGCACCATGAGGGATTGATGCCACACTAATCGCTATCGACGCGATGGATCAAAGCGCCAGACTCAACCTGTCGATAGCTCGTAAGCCAATCAAGCGTCACTGTGACACCAGTTCTACACAGAAGCTGGCGTGCATGGCATGGAGAGATTCTCTTCATTGACTCATGTACATTTTCAAATATCATCCTATCTACTAACGACTCCAGTCGCGTCAAAAAAACAATTTGTTCATCCAAAATCCAATCCTCATAAATATCATGTATACTGCCAATTTTCATAATCCAATGACCTCGAGCTTTGCATGCGCCAAGACATTGTTCTGGAACTTTAGAACTGACGCATGCGGTTGTGCCATGCATGGCCACTTCAATTGCCGGTTCCCGTCAATATACCGAAAGCACACGGTTACGCATCATCATAACACATGAAGAAATTACAGGCGAGAGCCGTGAATGACCTTGATGTCGACGACAAGCTCCCGGCCGTTGTCGTTGAGGACAAGAGCGCGAACACTGCCACGGCCAGACTCGAAAGCATTGGACAGGCGAGACCACAGGTTGGACTGGTCAATGACGGGCAATGAGTGCTTCACGTCGCCAGTCTCGGTCATGGCAACAATGTGGCCACCCTGCATGTCCAGTACACGGTACTGCTTGAAGACGGGGCCGAGCATAGTCTGGACAACAACGCTGGGGGCAGGGTTGGACACAAACGATGACTCTTCATGCAGCTGCTTGGTGAAGAGGTCAACACCGAGATATCGGTACTGACCAGTAGCCGACGACGTAGAGATGCGGATGACTTGGCAGGGTCGGCCCTGCAGCATCAAGAAGTCGCCAAGGCGGATGTGGTGGCAAGGAATCGTGACAGTGTTGGGCACATAAGCACCACTACTCTGGCGAGGGCGGCTATCAGTCACCCGAATCTCTTCCTTGATGTCCACATCCACGTGGTCATGGTGGCGGTGGTGGTGGTGAGGGTGGACAATCTTGTCGGCAAGCTTGTTGATGCCCTGACGGAAGGAGTGGTAATGACCTAATGAGGCAAGCGTAAGTCAGCATCGTCTTCCCTGTATCGGCGTTGGTGCGCGTAGACTAAATGAAAGGGTGGGGTTCAACATACCGTCCTCATCGTAGTAACCCATGTTGGCTTTTTGTTCGGCACGCGTGAAGCGAGCGGGCTGAACGGTTTCTTCGGTGAAGTGAACTTCTTCCTGGACAGAAGGTTGAAGGTGGGGTCGACCTTCAACAGTGAACTCGTCGACACGAACTTCCTCGGTCTGATACTGAGGATGGGACGGGGGGTCTACAGTAGTAGAATATGAGGGCCGGGTACGCTGACGGTATTCACGCTCAGCGATGTCAATGGCGGAAGTATAAGGACCGGTACGGTGGTCAATGTCAACACGAGTGTCTGAATACTCAGTACGTCCTGGTCTGTCGAAGGATGAAGGTCAGTGGGGATATCAACGGGAGAGGATTCGCGTTTGATGTCTCCGTAAGCGTGGGTTATGTCAACAAAAGAAGGCGGGTAACAGGCAGCCCCTGACTTCGGGGGGCTGGGACTTGGTGAGAAACCCTGCGGAGGACAAGGTACCCAGTGTAGACGGGGTTTTCCGTCACACCGCGTCCAGTCCTGTCGCCATTGTGGGGTTCCAGACGGTGAATATTGCGACCAGAGACGGCTACACTCGCAGCTCATAGGTCTGCAAGGCTCGATGCTGACCTCGCCTGATGCAACCTGACTTTAGGTTGAAAATCAATGGGGCAAGGCGGGGGAAGTCGAGGCGACGCATAAGGCAAGCAGACGAAGAACCAGAAGCCAAGGAAAGTAAAGCGTTGCAAGGGAAGCAACATACCGGTAGTCTTCCTTCACGAAATGCTCCTGCTGGAAACCGGGACGGCGATGACGCTCTTCTGTGATACGAACCTCTTCTTGTCTGTAGCGCTTCTCCTCGGGACGAGGAAGATCGACGTGGGCAGTGTAAGAAGAAGAGTGCTGTTCCTGCCGTCCGGCTGACTCCTGCTGGTGGGTGGGAAGCTTGATATCAACCTCTTGGTGGGTTTGCGTAGTAGTTTGTGCTTGGCTTTCCCGATACGTTGACGGGAAGATGCTGAAGGGGACGGGGACGCGGGCTTCAAAGTCCAGATTGGCGACTTTTGCTGGCGCGAGAGAATCTTCTCATACAACCTTCCGTAGCAATCTGCACGAAAGGAAGACAAGAATGATCCTCTGGCTTTTGTTCCTGGGAAACAAAAGTCGAAGAGAGAGGGAGAAGAGGGGAAAAAGGACAGTTGCGCCTTTTTGAAACCTTCTGCCGTCTTTCGTTCGTTGGGAGCGAGAAATTGGACTTGTCTGATGTGGTTGGAGATAATTGGAGGAGGAGAAAACAGGCCGGGCCGTTGTGCAGGTGCGGGAGGGTTTTTGAAGAACAAGTTGGACGTCGACTGCGGCGGATGTTTGTTGCTTTGCTGCGCAGGGTGCATCTATCAAGGCGGCGTGTTTACACACCAGCCGCAACTTGTTTACTCTGGTCCAAAGAGGACTAGCGTGCTGCACTTAGTTTCCGCAAGCACCACCGGGCATCAGCCACCTCAGACCTGTGCTCGTGTTCCCGCGGTCCGAGCTCCAGCTAAGCTCCCAACTCCCCGCGACTCGTCCGTTTTACTTGCAATTGGAAGTGTAGATAGGTATTGTCTTTTTTGACAGGAGTTGCATTGCTACCGGTATTCGTATTCTTGTTACATCATCCCAACTTTCCTTGCAATTGAATCAGAATGCGGCAATCAGGCATTGGGAGGTTGGGATACGGTGGGCCGGAGAGTGACTGATGGTGCTCAGTGCTCAGTGCTGACTGCCAACTTACAGTGGACCTTACAACTCAACAAGGTGCCCAAAAGTTAAAACCATGCACTGTCCCGGGTCCGAGACTCTCAGACAGCCACCCCAGGTCCAGAAATGTACCTATTCAGATGGGCGCTGCTTAGCCTCTTTCACCACTCCTGCTCGGCAGACTCGCACTTTCTCCAGATTGGACAGCAAAACCCCGTGGGACAATTCATGGGGCCTTTCATTAGCGTCGTGTGAAATTGCCATTGGATCGAAGCCGTGATCATTGATGCGCGTCTTGCAGAGTGGGCATTTGCACGCCGGGTCCTGTTCGTGTTGGTGCAAACATCACGATTTTGACGCGTCCATATGCCCCGTCTGCTTCCTACCTGCCTCAGTCACTGGTTCGGAGTTTCAAGTCGCTCGTCTTGTTCAGTCTATCCCGATCCGTGACAACCTGCCTGGCGCATGACTCCGACTATGTACGTAAGAGCATTGAGCAATTTTGCATGTGAACTCAACGCGACGGCCTCGCGCTGGAAAGGATCATTGAGCTTGACTCCCATGCGGGGGCTTGTTGCCGTGACGACGGCAGTGTGTCCCTGACCTGCTCACTCGACTTTCTCCGGGAATGACGATTACCTACAGACTACGGAGTACGGAGTACAGTACCTATGATCGCGAGCCCCATGAAAGGGAAGATGCCGTGGCGAACGCCCGGAGCAGCCGTCCGGGGTGAGATATGATGAGTTATGTACATGTACAAACTGTCTGACCTTATGATATGTACCGTCACTTCCTTCACCAACCGGTGCAACAAATTGACCTCTACTCCGTATGATCTCGCCCAGCTTCATACGTCCGAAAGGAGGGTTGGAGTAGGCAAAGGGCCAATAACATTTCATATTAAGCAAGTATGTACCTACCAGTGTGAACACCTTCCATCTACGGACTCCGGAGTACTCCGCAGATGCTTCACACTTCACGAGCATCCGAATTGTGTAGTTTCACGTGGCTATGACGAGCACGTGAGCCAGACTCCAGTCTCGGCGTGTAGGGGTCGCACATAAGACACGTTCGCCGATGTCCGCAGAACCGCTCATCATGTGTTCGAAATATTTTTTAAAGCACATAAAATACTTGCAATGAGGCCGTCGTCGGCAGAGAAGAGCAGTCTGATCAACCATTTCAGGGTCGAGAAAATGCCTCGAAGTGTTCATTTTAGGGGCGGCCCTCTCCATCCTGTCCGTGGAGGCGTGTTATGAGCTACGAGTCTACGACACGGATACCGTATAATCTCAGAAATAAGGCCACGACTGGGAACGCTAATTTGGAATGCTCCCTGGTGATTTGTTAAGCAGAGGAAGCCAAAACCGTGCCCCACTTGCCACCTTTCCGCTTGAGGCCGTCCGCCCACATAAAAGATACATTCAGAACAGACCCACACCACCATCTCAGATTCTCAAGACTCAGGTAGTTCCATGGAGTAAAGGGACGACGGGAGTAATGAGAGAAACCAGGCTTTTGAGGATGGCTAACCGCACAACTTAATACATACTTAAAACCGATTGCCGTCTTAAACCGCAAACTTGTCTACTCCCCTTCTCCTGCAAACAATCGATTGTATTGTCAGATTTCAAGTAATTTGGTGATGAGTGTTCTTGTAGGTATTGATGTTCGTATGTGCGCACGTGACTTCTGCTGTAGGAGTCAGGACCTTCTCAGTCGGTTTGTCCAGTCGTCGATTCGTCGGCCTTGGTCAACGGCGTATGAAGGCATGTGGCCCTCCGGCGACACCTCGCCGATGCATTTGACGATTGTGTTGTAAAGATTTCTGCGCACGACAGCACGAGTCCACGACCGAAAACCCTGATAAACCAGGCGTCATGTTCTTTATGTGCGACTGTACTCGGCTTGAAGCAGCGGCCCCGCGATGATGACGGTGCCAAACGTGCCCCACGTTGGAATGACCAGTGACAGGTCACAGACTTCAAAGTTCACAGTCGTCATGTGGAGTTTCAAGACGACGACAAATCTTCGCTTTCAACGGCTGTGTAGGCAATTGGATTGTGCGTGTTCTTGCGCGACTTATTCCAGAGGCTCTGAACTATTTTATTCGCCATGAAGCAACGGTTTTCGTCGCTCGATGTCCAGGTATGCTGTGGGAAACCAGCTGCCAAACATTCTGATCCGAGCTGACTGACATGCGCTTGCCCCCCAGGTCATCGCCCATGAACTCAACCAGAGTTTGGTGTCACTGCGTCTAGCAAACGTATACGATTTGTCATCCAAGATATTATTGTTCAAGTTTGCCAAGCCGAATCATAAGAAACAACTACTTTTGGAGACAGGCTTTCGTTGTCATACAACCGAATTCGCTCGCACCACGGCCGCAGCGCCATCCGCCTTCGTTTCTCGACTACGGAAGCTTCTCAAAACAAGGCGGTTGACATCTGTTTCGCAGATTGGCACTGACCGAATCCTCGAACTACAATTCAGCGATGGACAATACAGACTGTTCTTGGAGTTTTTTGCGGTACGACCCTCCATTCGTTGCAGAGGACGCAAGAAGATGAAATGTCTGGCACCCACTGACATAGCTTCTAGAGCGGCAACGTCATTCTGACCGATGCCGACTTGAAAATATTGACGCTGTCAAGAATCGTTGGAGAAGGCGAGGGCCAGGAGTCTCAACGAGTTGGCCTAAACTATTCGCTCGACAATAGGCAAAACTTTCACGGCGCGCCCGCTTTAACCAAGGATAGGGTTCAATATGCACTGAAAGCGGCTATAAAGAAGGCCGCTTCTATGCCTGCTGCCAAAAAGGTCAAGGGGAAGCCCGGAGGCGATCTACGCAAAAGCTTGGCAGTCTCCATTACTGAGCTTCCACCAGTTCTTATTGACCACATCTTGCAATCGAACAACTTCGACACGACGGTGAAACCGGAGGAACTTTTAAAGAATGACCTTCTCCTCGATGAGCTCGTCAAACTCTTGTGCGAAGCAAAATCTTCGGTGGAGGATATTACAAGCTCCGATACATGCACCGGCTACGTCTTCGCGAAGAAACGGGCTGGAGATGAGGCCCGAAAGATTGCGGAAGGTGTCGAAACCTCGACAAAGCACAAAGGCTTACTCTACGAGGATTTCCAACCGTTTATACCTTACAATCTGCAAAAGGACTCAAGCATAAAGGTTCTAGAATTCAAAGGGTACAACCAAACTGTTGACGAGTTCTTCTCCTCTTTGGAGGGTCAGAAGCTGGAAATGAGGCTCAGTGAACGGGAGGCCGCGGCAAAAAGAAAGCTCGACGCCGCCAGAGCAGACCAAGCCAAGCGTGTAGAAGGTCTCCAAGAAGCTCAGCTTCTCAATATGCGCAAAGCTGCAGCGATAGAAGCCAACGTGGATTGGGTGCAGGAAGCCATGGATGCTGTCAACGGCTTGCTCACACAGGGCATGGACTGGGTTGACGTTGGAAAGCTGGTGGAACGAGAAAAGAAGAGAAATAACCCCGTCGCCAACATAATCTGTCTGCCTCTGAATTTGACTGAAAATTCAATCACGTTGCAATTGATGGAAGAAGTCGAGGAAGAAGAAGAGGAATCTGATCCATTTGAGACGGACGACAGCGAGTCAGATGATTCGGACGAAGAGGCTGCAGCTGGTGCCGGAACCGCCACTGCTGCGAACAAAAAAAAGCAAGCTGCCTCCAGGGGCTTGCTGGTCGAAGTCAATCTAGCGCTTAGTCCGTGGAGTAACGCAAGAGAATACTACGATCAACGACGAACAGCTGCGATCAAGAAGGAAAAGACACAGCAGCAAGCCAAAATGGCGCTTAAGAATGCCGAGCAAAAGATCACCGAAGATTTGAAGAAGGGTCTCAAACAAGAAAAGGCCCTCTTGCATCCAATCCGGAACCAGCTTTGGTTTGAAAAGTTTCTGTGGTTCATTTCGTCTGATGGGTATCTCGTACTCGGGGGCAAAGATGCTTCGCAAGCCGAACTCTTGTACAAGAAACATCTTCGAAAGGGAGACGTGTACTGCCACGCCGACTTAAAAGGAGCGCCGAGTGTCATCATCAAGAACAACGCCGGTACTCCTGATGCGCCGATCCCGCCTGCGACCTTGACACAAGCTGGGACTCTATCGGTCTGTGCCTCTGAAGCTTGGGATCAGAAGGCTGGTATGGGAGCATGGTGGGTGAAGGCCGATCAGGTGTCCAAATTAGCTCCCACAGGTGATTTTATGCCTCTAGGTAGCTTCATGGTACGTGGTGAGAAGAATTTCTTACCACCTGCGCAGCTTCTCCTCGGACTGGGCATCATTTTCAAGATCAGTGAAGAGAGCAAGGCAAAGCACCTCAAACATAGAGTACAGGACACCACGAAGGGTGATGAGCTCACTCAGCGTCCTGCAATGGGGAATGCCACAGATTCAAAAGACCGGCTAAGCAATGCCACATCAGCAACGGCAGATCCTGAGGGCGAAGATGAAGAGCAAGGTGAAGACGGCGGCGGTACCGACGATGAGACCGACGATGAAAACGAGAAGGACATTCGTGAGAAGGATAATCCGCGCAACAATCCTCTACAAGGAGGCGGCAGTCACAGTCCCTCCAATGAAGTTGAGGAAGCAACAGCGGCAGTATCGTCGCTTCAGCTACAAACACAGTCACCTCCCGAAGCAGAGAACTCTGATAATGGAGACGAAGGAGCTGGAAGCGCCGCGGACGAACCAGATGAACTAGACGAAGACGCGCAAGAAGAAGCCGCGACTCAAGTCACCGAAGCAGCCACCGATGCAACAAAACCACACCCCAATACAGGAGCGCTCCCCAAAAAAGCTCCTCCCAAGCGCGGACAGAAGGGCAAAGCCAAAAAGATGGCCACCAAGTACAAATACCAGGATGAAGAAGACCGCATCGCCGCAGAGGCTCTCATTGGCGCCACCATCGGACAGAAACGTGTCGAGGCCGAAGCCCAAGCCAAGGCCGACCGAGCCGCCGAACTCGAAGCCGCCAAGGCACGCCGTCGCGCCCAACACCACCGCGAGCAACAGCAGACGGCAGCCCACGAAGAGGTCCGTCGCGCCATGATGACTGAAGGCATTGGCATGCCCGAACCGGATGAAGCCGAACTGACCACGTCACTTGATGTCCTCATCGGCACGCCCCTCGTGGGGGATGAGATCCTCGAAGCCATCCCCGTGTGCGCGCCGTGGACCGCACTGGGCAAGTTGAAGTACAAGGCCAAGATGCAGCCTGGGCCAGTGAAGAAGGGTAAAGCGGTCAAGGAGGTCGTGGAGAGGTGGAAGGCTGATACGGGGAAGAAGGGTGCCGTGGATGAGACGGCGACGGATTCGGAGAGGATGTGGCCGCGGGAGGTGGAGCTGATTAAGGGGATGAAGGTGGAGGAGATTGTGAACTGTGTGCCGGCTGGAAAAGTTAAGGTGATGATGAGTGGTGGTGGAGGTGGTGGAGGTAGCGGAGGGGGCAGCGGGAAGGGGAAGGGTGGTGGGACGAAGAGTGGTGGGAAGGGGGCGAAGGGGGGGAAGGGAAAGAAGTAAGGATATGTGTCTGATTTTGAATTACATAGGATGGGAAAGGCATACGCATGAGCATTGTGTAAGGGACACTACAGCGATGAATAAACGATGAAATCAACGTTCTCTACTCGTAGGAGGCATGAAGACGGCTCCTCTGCACATAGTTATTTCGCGATCGATCACGTCCACCAGGAGACCAGCTCTGTTGCCAAATGGGGCTCTTTTTTTCTTCAGATGAAAAGTATTATCCCGTGCAACTCTATGACTTAGAAGCCGTTTGCGCCCCGGGACAAGGGACGAGGGATGATGAGGACTCTGTGCCTGGACATGGGGGGCTTTGGGGGGAGGGCACATACCATCAAGTCGTGATATAAGCTCTCCCGCTTTTGGGTTCGAGTAAGATCCATTATTTACATTGTACATAGGTAGTTATTATGTATGGTCTAACGAAAGAGGGTGAAGCTTTATCCAACGAATAACAGGATGTCACTGCAAATCCTGTCCTTCTGTAGCCTCCTCCAACGTAGAACACACACAAGCAAAGTGCACATTATCATATATCATGTACGGTCATCAAAGCCCAACTCAACACAATCATCAAAATAAACCCCTCAAAAGCAAGAACTAAGAAGATCAGTGGATTATTTCCACCCTCTCCGGCATCCGCGCAATACACAGCTCCCTACAGAATTCCCCCCATTGGCCACTCGTCCCATCCCGCACCGCCTCAGAGAGGTCCACGCCGTAGCGCTCCCGATACGCCTTCTTCACGGCCTGCATATGCAAAGCATCCCAGTGGAAGCGAACAAGGCGCGATATGAGCAGTTCGCGCCGCAGATCGTCCTTGCGAGACGCGGTAAGGGCGTGATGTAGGAGTAGGGCGTCTCGGACGGGTCGGTTGATGACACCGTTGAGGATATGTGCGAGGACTTCGCCCTGAGAGAAGCTGCGTCAGTGGGAAGGTTTAAGCCGTTAGATGCAAGATAGGGGAAATGAAGAGGGGAGACTGGCATAGAGGAACGATTTGCAAAGAAGACAAGGGTAGACATCTTGAGAAGAAAGTGATCAAAGAAGGAGTGTAACGTTTGAATCAAGAAAGAAAATGAGAAGATCAGAAGAAAAGACAAGAAAAGATGAGGCATACGGAGAAGGCGAGGAACAGAACAAAGAGAGAAATCCAAGTCGCAAAGGGCAAAAAGAGAAATGAAAAGACAACATACCACCAAATTCCCACTCTTACTCAACGCCTCCCTCGCAAAATTCCCCCCATAAACCCGCTCATACTCCCCCAACACAGCCCTCAAATGGGCATCACTCCTCCCGACCACAACCCCAATCATAGCACTCTCCCCTCCCCTCTCCGCCCGAACCGCCTTCCGCAGAGTCATCACATCTTCCTCCACAAGACGATAATCCAGCACCACCCGTCTGCCCTGCGAATCCACATCCTCCATCCGCCGCTCCTCCAAAACAGCCAACACCGCACGCTTGAATTTATCTTCCTTGAGTTCCGTCCGAAGACACTTTGTCAGGCTATGATCGTACTTCTTATCCGCAAAAGCATCCTTGATGTGTCTGATTTCGGCGTTTGTACGCCCCATGAGGCTCTCAATGAGGAGTTCCCGACGGGTCTTGTTGCCCTGGTACCAGAAGTTGGCCCAGTAGGCTTCGGACTCCCACTGGCCGAGGGCGACGGCGTAGCAGGCTTTCATGAGCGGGGATGATTCGTCTTTGAGGCGGGCGCGGATGTGCTTGGCGAGGTTGACGCCCTTGCGGTCGGAGCCGGTTTTGACGAGACGTTTGTAGTGGTTACGTAGCTCCATGACTTGGTGATGAGTGAGGGAAGGAAGGATCTCGATGAGGGGTTGTGTGTCGGGGGGTCGGGTGCCTTTGAGGGCTTTGGCGAACTGCGCGGCGATGGCTTCCGGGTCGTGGAAGCGGGCGCGGCGGCTGCGTTTCTTGCCGTCGCCTTCTGTGTCGGAGCTGATGGGGGAGAGGCTGTCGAGGGGTCGTAGGCCGCTGTCCGGGGGGTTCGAGGCTGCGAGGAGGGGGGAGGGCATTGGTGAGCAGTCTTGGTAGGTTCCTTTGTAGGCCTCGAGCAGAGGAGAAGGCGGCGCTGCAGATAGAGAGAGGGAGGGGGATAAGAGACCGATGCCGAGTGTCACGTTGGACATGTGGGCTGTGGGCGGCTGGAGTGATCTGTCGCGACTTCGACTGGCATGTCGGTGATGCCTGGATGTGTCTCTGGCTCGACGGTCATCTGACACGGGGGCAAGGATAAAGTAGGATTTCCGACCTCGACTCCTATCTCGGCTTTTGCCTCGACTCCTGTCCTGACTTTTGCCTCGACTCCTGTCCTGACTTTTGTGTCGACTCCTGTCCTGACTTTTGCCTCGACTCCTGTCCTGACTTTTGTGTCGACTCCTGTCCTGACTTTTGCCTCGGCTCCTATCCTGACTTTTGTGCCGGCTCTTGTCTCGACTTCTGTGCCGACTCCTGTCTCGGCTTTTATCTCGACTTTTGCCACGACTCCTGTCCTGACTTTTGCCTCGGCTCCGATCTCGACTCTTAGGCTCAACCGTCAAAAGATGGCTACCCGAATCCCGGTGCTCATCTCGCCGCGGATCCTCATGACCTTTTCTCAAGTCGCGCGTATCCCCTTTCGGGCCATATGATATGTCCTGTCGATCATGCTCGTGCCCATGCCGTGAAGAAGACGTATACATGCCATCCAACCCAGAAATGTAGCTTCCATACGTCTGCGGTGACTCAGGTCGATGCCGACGAGAAGGGCCCGGAAGCTTGCCGTAAGCTAGAGCATCCTCGTCGCGTTGCTTGGAGGACCGGGTATCACCGTCACCGTAGCTTCTCCTACTAGCATCGTGCTCGGGATACTCGTTGTCGCGTATCCCCCTCAAGTCCTCGCCCCCGTACGGATGATTGTACTTTTGAGGGAGAAATCCAAGTTTATCAGCGAACGGGTTCTCTCGAGAATCTCGTGATGGCTTGTGTCGCGGGGCATCCTCTCTGCCGCGTCGCTCGCGAGAGCTATCAGCTCGACGGCCCTGTACATTGTCCACGTAACCCTCGTTTGATGTCGCCCTAGTATCATATCTAGACGCACCAGGTTCCGAGTAGCGAGCCCGTCGGTCCAGCCCATCGTCTTTTCTCAGGTTATCATCTTCTGGGAACGCCCCGGGCAGATGACTGGTGCTCCCGCGTCCACGGGTGCCACGGGAAGACGCGTCTAGAGCAGGCGATACGGGCGTCCGAGCTGGCAGAGAATCGGTGTAGAGAAACTGGCTCCCAGGGAACATTTCGGAGTTGTCTTCGAGGGGATATGGTAGCCCGCCGCCGCCATTATGGGCCGAGTCTCTCTGGCGGCTCCTGGGTCGGTAGCGGCCATCTAGGTCGTGCTCTGGATAGACATAGCTTGGTTCCCCTGAACCTGTATACTTGGTGTTGCTGGGTCGGGCGGTTTCATCTGTTGAACGACGTTCGCGAGATGCCGATCGATCTCGTCTGCGCTCTGGTGAGACGTTTAGTGACATGGAGGGGAGCAGACGCGCGTAACGGTGGGTGAGGTTTTTGTTGACTTTTCTTTTTTTTCCCTTTCCCTTTTGCCTGTTGTCCTTATTCCCCTGCTATTATTGCCTTATTCTTCTATTTCGGTCTTTTGTCCTTTCTTTTCCGTCGTTTACTTGTTCTATTGCTTCTGTTCTTCCTTCTCTTCCCTTTTTTCCTTTTCGTCCTTTCTTTTCTTGCCGCCTTCGTTTCGTGTTCGTTTCGTGTTCGGTGGACGTTCGGCGGTATCTTCCGTCTAAGTTGACAGGCTGTGGATGGCAGTCGGTTCTGCAATGTATCCACTGCCGGGACGTGCTGTGCTGCTCGGTCGGATAGCTGAAGCAGGAAAGGCGGTCTCAACAATGCTACGGTATTGCCTGATCTGATGCCAAGGCTCGTCCAGCTGATGGCGCTAGCCTTGGCACTTTGAGCTGCGGACGCGTCTTCAGTCAGCTTCACGGTTCAGCGCGAGGGTGGGGCGGCTTCCAGCTCAGCCAGCCACTAGGTAGGTAGGCCGCGCAAGTCTGAACAGGTATTTAGATACGAATAGGTATGTAGAGCATCGAATCCCCTCCCTCCGCATCTGATGCTTTTGGTGTTTTCCGCATGGTCCGAATTCCTTGCAGATGGCGGTTGCTGGTCTTTTCATCCTTAGTCATCGCAACCTTCATGACATCATGGCATTCTTACATCCTTGCGCTCTTACATCCCTGCACCCTTGCTGCTTGTGCTTGCATCCCTAACGTGCTTGATCCAACTGCATTGTACTCCGTACGGAGTAATTTGTACGGAAACCCCGTAGTATACCCGTAGACTTGGCCCGCAATCTCCTGTTCCTTACCTACAGGCTACGGAGTATTCGCGTGATAATAATCATGCGCCATCAGCATGAAGACCCGTGTACGTGGCATTCCCTTCCACCACGTATTCTACTCCCCTGGCGCCCGCTCACCCCGTTGAAACACATACAAGGCCTCATCCTTACCCGCAAAGCTGGGCAGCGGAATTTGCACCACCCGTTTCCAATCCTTTTTCTCCCTGTCCATATACTCATCCATGGTCATGTCTTTGAAGCCCGTGTATCCGTTTCGGTTCTGCGTCCCCACGACCGCGATGGTATCCCCACGAAAAGCGTCCACCAAGTTCCGCGTGAAAGTCCCGTCGCGTCCATCATTTCCTCCTCCCACAACGGGATACACAAGCAGCAGGACCATGTCCTTTCCCTTCTCGTGTCTCTGCAGCCATTGCACGCCGTCCGTGATGACCGTGTCCGAGACCCAATTGACTCTCCATTCGCTCTGCATATTGTCCACGGCGTGGACGGTAAGTCCATAGCCGCGCAGCATAAACGTCCAGTAGCCGTTCCCGGAACCCACATCCGCTATGGATCTCCCGTCCGCTAGAATGCGAAGAATCTCGAGGCTTTCATGCGATGGGGTCGCGCATCCGAAGTGATGCATCAAGACAGGCAGAACGTGGTGGCTGGTTGCTGTTCTCTCCGAGGAGGCACAGGGTCCGCACCATTCCAGGTTGCGGCACGACCAGGCCCAGAAGTCGAAGTACGGGTTCTGTCTCGGCAGATTCTTGCACCTAGATAAGGTGAGCTTCGTGGACAGGGCTGGGTGGATGAACCGCTTGTTGATTAGGTGTTGGGCTGCTTCCGCTCGGATCGACGTCTTCCTTGCATTTGTGCCGAAATTTTTGAGCGCGGATGCGGTTGCTGTGGCTGGGCTGAAGATGGATATGTATGCCTCGATGTCGGGTTTCGGAGGGGGGTCGCGCTAGACGTAATCTTAGCATTTTGCTCTTCTTCTTTGTTTCTTTCTTTATTCTTCAGTATATCTTTGCTGGTTTTCTCGATGGAGCAGTCAATTGCATCGGCGTCAGAGAACATACTGGCGAGAGGTCCTCGGCACGATACCAGGTATGCAGACCATTCACGGCACCCAGGCTCACTATTCGCTGAACCTGTGCGAGCTTTACGGCTGCGGTGGCATGATATGTATAGGCGTCGTTTTCCGGAAGCCCGAACAGCAGGCGGCTTGCCTCGAACAGGTCATCGTTGGCCAGCAGAGCCTGTGTTTTTGTCAGTGTGTCCTGATCGGCGACGATGGCCTCTGGCCTGAACGAAGTACTGCCCACGCAGCGCGCCGAGACTTGAGATGGACGCGCCATGACGTGCAGTCGGTGGATGAGCACCTCTTTTGGCTGTTGCCCTTCTTGATAACTTGGTGTACGCTTGGTGCGCGCTTGACGTCGGTCTACTCCGTATGCTGAAAGGCTGAATGTCTGGTGTAGATGACGTATCCGGTCTGTCTGGCGGTGACGTCTCATTTGGGCGGGGCCATAGCCATAGAGGGGAGAAAGGTGACTGGCTGGATCGTCTGGATGTTGCGCATGAACTGGGCACGAATAACATCCAACTCCGGATGAGTCGTACCCTGACTCATGCTATATCCGTCTATGGCAACCTTCGGACGAGCCACAAGTGTCGTCAAGATGCTGCCAAGCTGAACTCACTGCATTCTATTTTAATCTACTTGACCAGGCACGATCAGATCCTGATGAGGTCACGACAGCTTATTTAACGTTTTATGAAAGACCAGTCGGCTTGCTCCGATGAATCTCGGCGGAGACGCGCCCCGGGCCGATGGCGCCTCCCGTTCGGGGTTCCATCCTCGACATCTGTCGCATTCTCACGAGATTGCCGACAAGATGGGGGTATTATAAATGGAGATGACTGTACTCCGTAGTCTGTGGGTCGTCCAGTTTAGGCGAACATCCACGACGACGATACCTATCTACATACATACATAAACAGGCTGCACGGTCGAGCAATGAGCAGGCGTTCGCCACGCGACATGCGCCGGAATTACGTACCGGAGCCGTGAGCCATGCACCAACAGGGCAGATCCCAGCAGATCTCCCCTGTCTTGCAGATCCCTGCCGCGGGAGTTGGTTCTGATTGCATGCAAAGCAATGAAGCTTCGTACATCCCCAGATGCAGAAAGACGATCTCGACATCGGGCAGCCGAGCAGCCGAGCAACCAAGCAACCAAGCAACCAAGTAACCTCGAGCAACTGACTATCTGCAGGTCCGCCTCGCGTCTTTCTAGCCTCTGCCCGACATCGATTCAAGTCAGCATCTGCTCAGCGTACTCGGAACGCGGAAGACGGAGTACGTATGTACACAAAGGGACGTGTCAGTCCCTCAGCAAGACTCGGCCGGCGCGTGTAAGTGAATTCATCGTTCGAACGCTCGCAACTAGATATCCGCGCAGAGGCCCAAGAAAAGGACTGCGCACCCACATGTCGCGTACAGCGCCCGCTCCTGCGCCCGCTCCACTGTCCGCTCAACTGCCGTCAGCAGTCAATGATGCCGTTCGGCCCCAGACGCCACGACGCCTATCCTTGCGCCACTGAGAATGACTTGGTCTTTTTCCTACAACTCGTGTCCCCATCCCTAATTCTTCCTCTCTCCGTCCCTGGAGCCTATTCTTCGACTTGGTCTCTCGCGTTGCGTCGCCTGCTGTCTATCCGCGCTTTCGTCGTCCTGTCTCGCCAACTAGGGCATACCACAAAGCCTGCCGCCATCCGCTTTGCGAGACCAGCCTCGCCCAGAATCAACTTCCGCTCCGATTGTCGTCCTAACTTTTGTTTCTCGGTCCTTTGAGTGTTGAGGCCAACCGGAGGCTTCCAACTGCATCATTTCCAGCCAAGACACCATCATCTCTGCGCCCTGGCGGCTCGGCTCATGGTGCCCCTTGCCCATCTCCCTGCCAAGCCGCACTCGACGAGGCATCTGCCTTGAAACGGGAAGGGAGCCTCCTCGATTCACAGCCCGTTGGGCATAGATGCGCTGTTTGTATCGCGTTCAGGCATATACGGCAAAATCGAGCGACCTTTGACACATCTTGCGTTGTCTGTCAGACCCTTCGATCGCGATTCCAGCGACGCACACAAAACGATCTAGTCAAAAGACAGATAGTCGCCGCCTTCGTGATCAACCTACAAATGAGGCCATCTATATTTGTTGCGACCTAGGTTCGGTCTCATTTTCTGTGTTTGGCCCCCTTTTCCCCCTTTCTTCTTGGAGCCCCTGCTCGTACAACCCTCTCCGGCCGACATGGAACATCAGCCTCTAGACGCCGAGAAAGGCGTTTCTCCTGCAGAGACTTCTTCCGCTCAGCGCCATGATGCCGCACGTACTCGCGCCATACTCTGCATACCTGCATTACTAGATGGGAACGTCAGCAGGCAATTAGCTTACAATAGTTCCCAGCTGCGGCACGACACGCGCACAACAGGAAAGCCCGAAGATACTCGGGTAGCACAGATTGACCAGCTGAGGGAATGCGAAGCCAGTTCGCCCAGGGAGACCCCGTCCGTCAGAACTCGCGGTGATGCGACTGGACAAGAATTCCTTGGCGCGTCGTACATGCCGCGACAAGCAGATCATCCATCCCTGTCCGGCTCGAACAACAAACCTGCCATCCAAACTTATGGCCAAACCCGGCCTCTTCCCTCAAATCCGACCATCTCTACACAGCTGGACCTGTTGGGAGGGAACTCTGATCCTCCTAATCCTGGAGTCACGGCAGTCCAACCCTCCGGGCGCAGTGTCAATAGAGATCTTCAGGACAATGACGAAGGAATAAACGACGAAACGAGCGGGTCTGGTTTCGTTTCCCTAGACCGCGGCCAAGGTCTTTCTCAACAGGATGCCGGACGGCAATCGAACCTCACGTCGCTGTTTACGCATCCAAACGGAGTATCCATGTTCCCTGGTCTATCGACGCCCGAGCAGGAAGAACTCGCCCAGGAAGCCATCACACAAGCCGAGGATTTCATTGTTGCAGACAACGACCAGGGCTTCGCCACCGAATCCGACGGAGGATACGACAGCGATGGGTTCAGCTCAGCCAGTACATCCGCAGAGTCCTCGGTGCGGGACTACATGTTTGAAAACGGGCGACGGTACCATCGATTCCGCGAGGGGCACTATAATTTCCCAAACGAGGAGGAGGAGCAAGAAAGAGAGGACATGAAACATGCCATGGTGAAGCTGCTGTGCAGTCAGAATCTGCATTTTGCGCCTATTGGCAATCATCCTCAGGAGATACTAGATATTGGGACGGGGACGGGGATATGGGCTATTGAAAGTACGTCTGTCGCTTTTTTACTCCCTCTCTTCTTTCCCGTGTTGTAGAGCATTGTGTTGACTTTATACGTCTCTACCAAGTGGGTGATTCATTTCCCAGCGCCAATATTCTGGGCATTGATTTGTCTCCGATCCAACCGGATTGGTTACCGCCCAATGTGCGATTCATGGTCGACGACGCAGAGTCGCCGTGGCTATTTTCGCGGAATCACTTTGACTATATTCACTCTCGCCATACGGTCATGGCGATCAAGGACTGGGATCGACTTTATGGGAGAGCCTTTGAGTAAGTAACGCCGACGGGGGATGTTTTACCCCAGTCTGCCCACCTATCTTTTGTCTAACAGGGTACCACTTGGTAGACATCTCAAAAGCGGCGGCTGGATGGAGATGCAAGAAATCCATCACCGACCCCGCAGCGCCACGATGGAGGGCCTCGTCCCGGTAGACCACCCCGTCGCCAGGTTCTGGACGCTTGTCACGGAGGGCCTAGCAGCTCTAGGCGTGGATCTCGACATCTCCTCGGGGGGGATCTTAGCGGGAAAGATGGAGCAAGCGGGCTTCACGAATGTCACAGAACGCGTCTTTCACGTGCCGATTGGGACGTGGCCGAAGAATAAGCTGCTCAAGACGGTGGGCTTGTACTGGCGGACGATTTTGCTGGATGGGTTGCAGGCGATTGCGATGGGGCCGCTGACGCGTGGTCTGGGATGGCATCGCGAGCAGGTGGAGATGTTGCTGATGGAGGTGAGGCAGGCGTATCATGATAACAATGCGTTGATGTATATGCCGTTGCATGTGACTTATGCGCAGAAGCCGACTGGGGGGTACTAGTAGTTTCATGTACTGGCGAGGGTTGTATGAACCTACCTATCTGGAGGGAACAAGAACGAGACATGAAGGACCTTTCTCATCTTTAAATCATCTCTTACAAGTTACCTATCACCCATAAGTGCGTGTATAGAGTATAGAGGGCTCAGGAGATCTGGTATACATACTTCGAATGTACGTACATAATTCAGAGCAAACGCACACACACGTTTAGGTACCTAATATACCTAGAGTTGTCCATAGTCACAGCTAGATGTCATCCCGCGGGATTCCCTCTTAGATTAGGCGAGAAATACGCCTTTATTCTGGATGGAATATTACTCCATTATTCCCTCTTGATGAAAGTGTGACATTCTTTTGTCTTTTGGATTTGCCAACCGTTGAACCATCACCAAGCTCCGGTCCTGTGGGGCCGATCGTGAACCAGATCCAGCGAATGGGTGATGGAGGCTTGGCGCCGGGTTAGCGCGGGGGAATGAAGCGTGATTGGGGTAAACGGCAAGGATTACAGTATGTACATATGTACATATGTACCTAATAATAATGTACCTAACCAGGTACCTATGTACCTCACCTGCTGGCCACTTCGTTCAGGCCCTCATGCCTATGAAGGCCGATGGCTCAGGTCTCTCAAGAGTCAAAGACTCAAAGCCCGCCGTCCAGACTTTGATGAAGGCTTTGGACCCATACCAATCAGATAGAAATGGAGTTATATCGCAATCTAATTGTAATGAGAATCGAATAAAATTGTACCAAAGGATCTTTGGCGAAGCTCGTATCACGTTTATGAAAAAAGAAACTGCTGCGCAAAGTCGGCGTTGGTTTCAGATGAAGGAAAGACGGGGCGTTTAGTTGGTAAAACTCTCTCCGGAGGTTGTTGAAACCTCGGTCAACGTGAGTGAGAACTTAGGATGGAGCTTTGAATCTTGATCGAACTTCCATTCTATTACGATACAGTGGTGTACATACGGGACCCGGGTAACGGGCAAATGAGCGTCTAGTACTCCGTAATAATCTACAGATGGACGATGTAAGACGAGGGAATTGGACCAACAGAGAGGGGGATAGGCTGGGGGACATGACGGAAACAGAAAAAAAAAGAGAGGCAATAAGTGGCTAATTCTTCAGTGGGCAATTATTATCAACCATCACCGTTATTGAGCTCATCTCTTGCGGCGGCGGCGGCGAATATCAGACACGCAGCTTGGCAGGTTGTTAGCGAGAGGTTGTACAACTCATGGAGCAGGAGTCGGTTGGCTTCTTGGAGAAAACGTTCTGCCATTTCTAGACGCGGGATGCCCTCCATGTGCTCGCGACGAGATATATACTTGCGCATGCAGGTTAGCTGTGGCGGTCCAGGCTGAAAGGTAAAGGAATCAAGATCTATACTCACGCATTGCTGAGCACAAATGGCGTTGACAAGTAACGGAGAGCAACAGAGGCCGGGATGAACACTCGGAGAGGCCATCTCTCGGGCAAAAATTGTGCGGTTGATGGGCGGAAAGACATATAGGTAGTCAAAGGTGAAGTACTGTGTGATGAGTTCGGACACAACTTCATCTCCAGCTACGGTAGTCCATGGGGCGGCTCGGGCTTCTATATTTTGATCGCTGTCGGTTTCGTTGTTCTCTCCATCCGAGTCTCCATAGGATGGCAAAAATTCGTCTCGCTCTTGATGGGTTTCATCCAGCGACTCCAGGACATCCAAGGGTCCGCTGCTTCGACCAATCCGGATTTTTAGGAAGACGTTGAAAGCCTGTTCTTCGGGGACGGCACGAATGTGCCCGAAGAATCTCCTCAGCATATAGGCCTCTTTGGCCAGCCGGTTGTGATCCCTCACTAACGCGCGATATCTTTTCTTCAAGGCGGCAGATCGGGACTCGCCAACTTCGGCGGCATAGTTACAATGCGATCCGCAACGAGAGCATCGATCGCAGATAGGACGTCGGCCATCGCACTTGTGATTTGAGAAAAAAGCAGGTCAATACGAAGGCACCAAGTACTAGGAGCGAATACCGGAGCTCGTAGACACATTACTAGTGATGGCACGTGCATCACATCACAGGCATATATGTATACGTGTGACGTAAATGTAGATTGAGCGTAACGCACACAAATCAGGATGCAGAGAACAACGAAGACGAAGTGTAAGATGGAGAAATTCACTCACCTTTGATTTTTTGCGACGACACGTGTCACAGGCGATAAGGTTTACAGAGCAGGTGGCAGGAGAGCCTTGGGTACCGTCAGCAGAGCCGACTTTGCTGCTCTGGACGCCATGTTTGGCCGTACCAGGCAAAAGCCTCTTGTATGAGGTCTTCATCGTGACATTGATAACCGGCCGAGATGGGGTTGTGCTCCCGCCGCCCGGTGCGGCCCGGACAGGAAGTAGGTGTGGTGAGTCAGTCGCAGCCGACAAAGATGAGGAATTCGGCGAGTGTTCAGTGGTTCAGGAGTCAACGGCAATGATGCAACGTAATAGCAAGATGGCGCATCCCGGGCGATAGGGAGAAGCAGAGACGATCAACATCAGGACAGCAGGCTTTTGTCAGAAATTAAACGCAACAGCAGTGGATATATCATATCGACAAAATCGGGTTGCCGAGCGTGAGTGAGGGCCGTCTGGGCGAGCATCTGGCGACGCAAGACAGAAACGAAGATTCAAGGTTGCTTTGGCCGTTGGCACTGGGCAGTGGGCACTTCGCGTGGCATTGCAATTTGCACCTGCCTGGCTGACATCGAGATTTCCCTGTCTCTACTCCGTAAGTTATGTAGCCGTCGCTCCTACCTACATACATACATATGTACCTGTTGAAGACTGCAACGCACGCCGCAGAGGTCCGGAAGAAATTCCGGTGGCTCTGGCCAATCAACGCTCTCACGCTGCTGACAGTTTTCCCTTTGTAGAGGCCAGGTACCTACCCAGTGCCCACTTACATATGTACTCCGTAGACATGCACCTGTCAAATGTTTACAGGTATGTTATCTGATGGAAGATGGTTATTAAACTGGTTTATGAGGGTATAGAGTGGTGACTCGGAGTCTTCCTGCCTTCTCCTCTGTCCATTGGTCAGCATCCTTGAAAAAACCCGGGATATGTTTTCACGCACACGTGACTTGCGTCGCAGACCCCCTTCGCGTCACGGCATTTTACAGTATCCGACACACACCATCAACGTCTATCTTTCATTGACAGCCAAATCACAGCATTTTCCTCTTCTCCTTCCCCCCTCCGACGTCTTGTCACGGAGTAACGGTCTCGCGTTGGAACTTGGCACCGATCGAGCATGATTCCAACGCAGCGACTTCAACGTCAAGAAACATATGCACCTCATCGTATCTGAGGCTCTGAGCGCGTTGAAAATGAAAAATGGGCTGTTGGCCCGCCCTCTGGCGTTGCGAGAGACTGTTGCAACCACATGTACAGGCACAGCACGCTGCACGCATGACAGCATGACACCATGACACCATGACAGCATGACACCATGACACCATGATGTACACCAGTAACGGTCCACGATTGGACCACAGGCACGGAACGCACACTCTGAACAGTGAAACCAAACGCCTGCTTTCTTCCAGCAATCTTCTTGGCCTTGTGGATTACTTGAGCTCGGTAGCCCATAGAGTAGCGATCGGGCCATGAACAAGATCCGAGGCCAAAGTCCAGCCTGTCCAGGAGCTTAGGTATTGCTCTCAACTTTCAAGAGGTTGGATGTTGTTATATGTGGATCAAGCGCGTAGGTAAGGGATCACATCGTCAAAGCTTTCTCACCTTAGTCCCGTGAGCGAAATGTATGTGGCACAAAGACGCGGTAACGACGAAAAGGGAGGGAGGGGTGGAGGTTTCGCATTACCTACCTCCAAATGTTGTATTCGGAAATACGGAGTACAGGCCCCTTTGTTGTCTTGCCCGCAGCCCAAATGCCGACATGCCGATATGCCGAAGACAGGGGCTTCAGTCATTGATGATCGATATATCTGAGCCTGATCGGCAGTTCATCTCGAATCGTCGATTTCGTGACACATAGACCGATTTTCCCGTCGGCAGACGGCAATAAACATCGCAATTCTAGTGCGATATCGATTAGTAGGTGTGACTGCAGTCTGCTTCCGGCTCTCTGTCGACTGCAGAATTATGAGGCTATTTCGATCCCGAAAATGGTCGATTGTGGGACACAGACATGTACATTGCGGCCTTTCTGCATACATTTGCGGTGGCGACGCTCGCCTCCTGTTGGAACTTGGAAGCCACAACGCACGTCGCAGTGCACTTGAGTTGAAGTTGAGAGTCGACTGGGGATGAGGGATTTTGCCACTAGTGAATGGAAGTGGCAATCGCGTACAGACAAGACAAGTCAGTGATGGCTGAACTCTTGCATGCTTTTTCTGGATAGTACATAAACTCCAATATATCGATCCCGCAGTAAGGAGATAGACACCATGGTATAATACATACCGGGACGGCTCAGAAAGGAGGTCGAGGAAAGAGGAGGAGTGTTCTTGGTGGTGTTGCTGTATTTGCCAGAGACAGGGCTCGTTATACCAGATGGCAGACTTTCATGTAGGTGTCGAAGGTGAGAACTTCGTGCTGAACTCTCCGAGGTAACGATTGGCTGAGAGGGGGGACGAATGCTGCGGTCGTTGTCGACGCTTGTCGATGTTATGTACTTGTATTTCATTTATTCCGTAGGCGTGTACGGAGTAGTGGCATGTCGGTAGCTGCAGCAACATTGACAAGCGCAGCATTGACAAGGCAACATTGATAGAAACATCAGGAACATAATCCGTACGAAGTACAGAGTACCCAATGCCATTACCTATTCGCCTCCGGTAAGATCATCCAGAACATGGCTTAGGTAGGCAATCGCTCGACATAGCAGTCGAGACTCGACTCTTGCCACTGCTCTGCCTACAGATGGCAGTTCCGAACACATTCAGCACTGATACAGCATGTCAAATCTAATGGGATGCCTTCCTAGTGAGTATTTTGGAGTCGTGGCTGAAAGTTGAAACATGGCGTTCTTCCTAAAAGCTCCAACGTGGGTGTCAGAGACATCGGTACATAGGTACAAGCAGAGGGTTAGGTACCTAAGGACTATCGTAAGGCTTTTTTTCTCCTGCCCTCGGGGTGCAGCGTTTTCCGGACACTCGGCCCCACGCACCCTCACGCAGAAACGGTCTGTTACGAACCGGTGGCGCTCTCTCCCGCCCTTGAGGCTTGCGGTCGCGAAAGCTCCCGATTCCTCGAAGCGAATAATCGACGCACTTCGCGTGCTTCCACGGACACTCGGCACTCGCTTGCCCTCACAGACATTTCACCCCCGCTTGTTCTCACAGCGTGCCCTCGCAAACATCTTACACTCTCTTAGTCAGAGAATATCATGCACTTGCCGTGCTCCCTCAGATATTTCGCACTTCGCGTGCTCAGAGAGATTCTATACACTTCGCCTGCTCTCTCGGACATCTCGCCTTGCCGTGCTTGAGCCTCAGAGAAATACATGCGCTCCGCGTACCTTCACACTGGAAGGTTCCACACTTCGCGTACTCTCAGAGATGCCTCGTTGCTTCTCGGACGACGGAAACTGAAATCTCCAATAGATTATATACGTTTGGCTATATGATCCAGATTCGACAGCCTCAAAAATCTAGGCCCATTTCTTGTCCATCAACCCTATCGTCTTGAGCCAAGAACATGTTCAACCTTCGAAGACTCGCCGGCCATGCTTCGTCGGATCGAACCCCATAGACGGTCTTAAGGCTCATAGTCTGATTATGGATAGATGGCAAACATTTCTCACTCAGTCCTGATACGCCAACGCGACACGTCAGAATGAGCTTGAGAAGTACTTCAGGTAGTGACAGAATCGCAGAGTCGACCGGGACCTACGTATGCTGGATTTTGGGAGCTTGGCTCAGGTAGCAGTCACACACCGTGCGATTGTGCCTTGTTCCCGACAAGTTCGTGTGACCGTTTCCCAATGCCCGTGATACATGCAAAGTTGAAAGCCTTCGGCTCGCTGAGGTTAGCAAACCTGGTCCTCTAATCTCAAGGCAAACACCAACGTAGCTTCCTCGTTGCAGGGGTTTCATGGCGACCGATCTCTATCGCGAAGTGCTTTCTTTCGTTTAACTCGATCAACGATTCAACATGTCCGGTATTCCGTCTCTACTCACACTGTGCAAGTTTGGGGATGAGAGATCAATCCGCCGCTCATACCTTGCGAGACTGATGAAATTCTGGAAGCATTCAAATAAATCAGATCGTGAGTCTGGCGATTCAATCGCTGCCGTTGTCACCGTAGCCGGATAACTTGACATTCATAAAAACAAGTCCATCCGAGGACCAACACTTGCACCCAGCTCGTTCCCAACGACTAAACCTTTGATAGACATTGCTATAGTAAGAATGGTTTATCCCATGTGATACCCACCCACTCGACAATTAAGCATGTGTTTTCCTTCAACCACCAAAGCACAGTTTTCCATCTCGCTTCTCACGCCAACTTCAGTCGGTTAGGCCTGACATTCTGTTCGAGACGAAGTAGCCCCTCTGATCCTCTGTCCGGTTTGCGACTGTCCTTTGTGATCTGATGACTATGGCTTCGATGGGCTCCGCGCCGGTGCCGTTTGGCCATTCCGGCTGGCTGCATGACCTGAGCTCGCTTCCCATTCGACTTTCTCCGGCTTTCACTCTTGGCTTTCGTAGAGAACGGCATTTTTGGGCGACTTGCTTTTGCAGCGAGATTCGATGTGTTGTTAATAAGCTACCGCAGAGAAGGATACCCGTAGTCGAGCTTGTGATGTCCACCAGAGGCCATGAGGCACAAGCAAAACACCGCGAGTTTGACGGTGAGATTTTCTTTTCCACTAGCGGACATAGGTATCACTGCATATTCAGGCGGCAGGAGTTCCACGTTGACAGCGCCTGTAGGATTATTGTCGTCACCAGACTGGGTGCCAGATGCGTCAAGGCGCTTCTTGGTAAAGCGCAGAACAACAAGAGCTTCATCAGTAATCAGGAATCCATACCGGCAATCACTCAGCGCTGCGCATGTGCTAACTTGCGACAATGGTAAGGCCCACTCGCTTCTGACGCTTTGGTGCTCTGACAAGCACATCTCGGGGTACCATGTGGTCGAGAGCTTGGTGAGTCCGGGTAACAGGATGTCCAATATCCCTTGTGGCATGGGGGTTGGCATCGAGAACAAGCCCCAGTCTGGCGACGCAATATTTTGACCAAAGCTTCCAAGCCCTAGGCCCAACGGCTTTTGACCCAGGTTGATGATGGAAGCAGCTCGTTCAAGCGCCCCGTTCACGAATGGCCACAGGTACCTGGCCACGAAAATGTTCAAGCTCCGCTCATCTGGGACTAGCAGATCACCTCTACCTGATATGCTGATTGACTGGGGATCTCCTCCGCTCCAGCATGTATTCAGTACCTGCGCGTACATCGACGTCAGGTTTTGGTGTGTAAAGTCGACCCATGGCCTCCATTCTGACACAGGTACCCAACTTTCGCTGTAGACGTTAGGGCCGCGAGATGCCCAGCCCAAGTCTGGTTCCGGGCTTGGTCGTGATAGAACGTCGTGAATTGTTGACATTGAGATGTCTATGTATCAGGTCAGGTAGTGAAACGAAAAGGTGACGTCAAGGCTTCTGAGAAGTACTGGTCTTGGACGGATTGGTAGGTCATGAGATTCTTGATCACGAGGAGGAAAAGGAAGAAGGAAACTTCCTGCACCTGGGGCCCCGTTCCTACTTATTTATGTTCCATGCTTAATTTTAAAAAACCCTTTGATGTCCGTCATCATGCAGGTGCGATGCGAAGCACTGCGTGCATTCTACAAGCTTGTACAAAAGGGGGGTCACTCGCGAAGGTACCTATGTATCAATGATTAAGACGAATAGGTACAAGCAACCACAGCACACACACCTTTGGTTCCGTATTCCATGCATTGACACTTGTTATATTTGACTTTATATATTACCGTGGTACCTGACGTTACCAACCGATAGGTAGCTTCCATGAAAGGTAGATTGTTTATGTCAGCCACCTCTGCGTATACGCAACCCTCGCGGATTTGTCCCAACAGAAGTACTACCTAAGGTAGTAATGAGTCTTCACCAGATGGTTGCGCCCAAGTCTTTTGTGCAACAATTTCCTTCGCGAAACAAATATGTACATACATATATCATGATTGTACGGTTGTGCCGAGCTCGTCGAACGGGGAGAGTCGAGACCTTAAGGCTTGAGTATTGTTATTTCTACCACTCCATATTACTATTCATACCACCTGTCCCACTAATCTCCCTTTTCGATTGACCTTTCTCCGTCGTGCCGTGCACCCAGCTACCGGCCATCACATCTTCCATTTTCGTTGGCGCTCTTGACATCAGTGATCACATTTGAAAAAATCAAAAAAATCAACAAGAAACGCAATTAACAACATGAACTCATAATAGTACAGTTGAATCTAGCTGGAATCTCAGACTCCGCAATTGAGCAACAGTTTCCAACACGTGATGTCCGAGGTTGCGGTACTGGAGTTCAATGATGAAGGCCTGAGTGGTTGTATGCCCGCCGAGCTCGTCAAGCTTGATCATCACTCTATAATTGTAACTACGTCTCTCACGGAGGTATTAAGAACCATACAACGTCTCCCACGGATTTCATCAGTTCCCAGGCCGAACGATTCTGGCCTCTTCGCAGTCACTCTGCTGGGCTGGCGTTCGAAGGCGATGAACATGCGAGACGGACCGTGGCCATGCTGCCCTAGAGTAAAACGATATCTATCATCCCCTGGACTCTCTCAGAAGTCGAAGCTATAATGTTGGCGGAGCAGTCAATGTTCCGCGTATTTCTGAGTCCAACGCTCGCAGCGGCAGACGGGCGCCGCTAGCCACGATCGCATGCAAGAATATTAGGTAGCTAGTCTTGATTCCGCTGTTCCAGCTTTCTTGGGAATACGAGTCTTCGAGAGATGGCGTCATTATCACCATAGAATATTTGCAAGAAGTCGCATAATCAGATCACCGAACGGGTCCAATTGAGTCGACTGCGGCAGTCTGGTGTGCGACCGCCGACATTCCTTCTGTGTATGATTGCTGAGCACTCAGCAGGCATAGCTTCAGCTTCAGCGTCGTAGGCCCCAAGCTTGAGTATTCGTTCGGGCTCCATCGTGATGGCGAAAATCTCGTTTGTTGAAGAATAGGATTTGCATCGAAGAAAAGATTGCGTGCAATTGCCATGTGTACAATGCGGTGGCCGGTAGCTGGGTGTATGGCGCGACGGAAAAAAGTCGATGGAAAAAGGAAATTAGTGGGACAGACAGGTGGCATGAATAGAGGTAATATGGGGTGGTAGAAATAACAATACTCTAAGGCTTAATGAGCACCTCAACAACTACCTACCTAGGTCCTAGGTAGATCATCACCACCCCAATTTGAATAGCGGCAATAGCCAAACCGCTTCTTTTCAGCGCTTCTACTTCCATGAAAAGTACTGTAATTTGTCATACGTTCGTTGAATTATCAAAACTAGAGGGCTCATCTTTGATCCCACATCCCTTCCAGCACACGCTCAGCACCTCATGGATGATGGACGACGATGCAAGTCACTTGTAAGTTGTCGCTCACTTAGGTACCTGGTAGGTGGTATATGCACATGCATTGGTCGTGCATTAGTTGCTACGCCCCACAGTGAGAGCGCTTATGCACCAAGTTTTACGTTCAATGAATGCGAGCCCGAGGATGAGACATTCCGATGGCACATTGCCACATATCGTCTCTCCTTTTACTTATATTGAACGTCTTCGTTAGCCGACTAGCCGCTTCATTTCCCAACGCTATAGGAAGAATGAGCAACTCCTCCTCTAGGTAGATCGGTCATTGAGCTCGGTTGAGCTTCTTTCATACTCAAAAGGGGTGATCTATCCCTGGATCCCATAGACAGAATAGGTAGATCAACCATCTTCCTACGCGTCACCTGTGTCATATCACTGATCATTTTGCTTCTCATTGATCTCTAATAAAAGGTAGTTAGGTAGGCCAGTAGTATTCACGCCAGAGCCGTGGTCACTGCCTCACTGGGTCTGGGTTTACACCGTGTGAGTCGTGACCGTGACAGCAAACGTATTCTCAATGCTACCTTCCCAAAGAATAAACATGCCGGCAGCCGCTTATTATTGAGCACCTTGATATGCTTCGTGAATGATCATCATTGATGTAATCACATGAAACGGCAACAACAAACGAGGGAAGCGCGCAAACTTCGAAGTGGGAGCCCTTTTTACATTATTAGGTTGCACACACGACTCACGAGTAGGTACCTACTGACGGAAGCATACCAAGAATCCGAATTAGTCACTTGCGCTTGTGAAACACGAACAGGATTTGCACGAGGCGTATTTTCGGATTGCACTGCCCACATGTGATACTGATACATGCAGTAGGCGGCAGGCCAAGATTATGGGAGGCTTCACATGGTAGTTTTTAAAAAGCTTTGTGGTGGTTTTGGGCACTCCTCGTCGCAAGGGTATAATTAGGTATCTTTTAAGTTTCTGGAAGGCTGAAAATACATAGTGGAAATCCGGACAGAGTTCACTGTTCAGACGGGTGTGACATGACACAGTCCAAACAGAAGAAGAACAAGACAAGAGAAACTTTGAAAGCGGGCTGAAACTGTTGAACCTATGATCTATCAAACTACAAACTTTAAGACCGTTTCGATGGGATTCGATACGATGTACAACGACCGAGTCGCCGACAAGTCTTCGAAGGTCGACCTTGTGACGGTTACCCGTAACTGCTCTGTCCGTCGGCTGCAAAGCCAGCATGTACCTATATATCCCGCACTAAGCTGGTTCTCATCAGCTTAGTGTTCTGACCTTTTGGTCGGGTCGGCAGGGATATCCGATTCCTCACAGACCTCGCTCTTGACTTCAGAAGATGGATCATTGAGTTGATGGATAAGTAATGGACCATTGGACCTAGATTCGTGAGGATGCGTGCAGCGTTTCTTAGTGCACTGTGCTCCTAAGGGCCAAAGTGGAACATATGTATGCCCGAAGTTCGAACGTCTGTTCGAGACGCAACTCGTTGAGAAGAACTGGATCGACTTCCTTGTTGAGCAACGACCGTCGACCTACCAGAGCTCCTATATCATATATGCTCATTGCTAACAAAAGGGTGTTGCAAGAAAATCGCAACATCTCGTTGAATGGCGTGGTTCACTGTGTCACCAACATGCGCGCGAAGGACAGGTTTTAAAAGTCCAACCCGAAGCCATCACAATAAACGTCACGAAAAGGAAAAGATTATGCCTAGAGGCATTTTACTTTTGTTCCTACTCTTTCCTCTTTTTTCTCATTAGTCTATAATAATCTCTATATCTGACATTCATGACGGATTCACGAATCTCGATTCACAGGTACTCGGATACTTACAAGTTACGCTGCTCAGGCGTAGGAAAGTCATCACCGCGTCTCGGGTAGTACCTGTAGGCTGTTGGAAGACGAAACAATTGCTTGATCTAGTTATAGACAGGTTGTTCAGTCACGTCTGTTGCGCGTCTTCGCGAATACAAAAGTCTGTGCCATCCTATTTGAAAAGGCGATATGGTATCTGCCATATCGAGCAAGATACCGTCACCCCCCCAGTTGTCTCGCTTAACCGGAGCCAAGCACCATCCACTAAGGTGAAGAAAATCCAGCTGCGGTTGCACTACGTCAACATCGAGACCTGCCTCACTGTGAGGTATATATTCGTATACAATTGCGTAGTACTGTTGAGGCCGGAATAATAGGCGATAGTCTCTTCCATGTTGTCCCAGTCTTATGATGGGAGGTCGTAAAGGTTTAGGCATTGTCCAAATCTCCTCGCCGCTTATTAGCGTCCAACCATAGCATTCCCTTAGACGAGGTGCGGCACTATATTTTACTGCATCTGGGATATCTCGGTATCGTTGTCGGCTGCGGCCCTCGTCGGAAAACGCGTGCAGATTGTAAACTCCCTCGCGATGTGTTTTTGGGTTTGGATGCAGCCATATCGAGTCAGCCGAATTCTCGATGGCGAATCGCATCTTTGCGAGGAGTGACGCATTTTGGCATTCCCTTCGAAACGCCCAGTAGTTTGCAATTAGCGGTTGTATGTCCCAGAACTATCGAGTCTGAAGTCAGCACAACAACGTACTCAATAATCGACCCATTCAACGAGTCTCAACTTTCAAGACGTACTATTTTGAGCGCATATGTCTTGCTGTCGGTGCGTACTCTCCAAACTATTCCCTCTTCCCCCCATCCGAGCCGTTTGGTGAACACTGGGCCTTGGTTCCCATGCCAGCTAACGCGGAGAAGGGTAAGTTGGATAATCGCTTGCCAGGAGACACCAAGGTCTCCGCCAAGTGGACACCCGAGATGAGCTATTCAGAAGATGAGGGCGAGGTATTCCAGTGGACCTTGCCTCTATCGCAAGTCTGTATGTACGCGAAGGAGACTAACTGTCGCTATGGATTCATCATCACGGACTCACGGACAAGACACCCGTTGTTCTACGCTTTGCCAAGGAGCGCATTGGTGAAGGCATAGCTGCGGGAACGTGGTTACCGTTCCCGCATGAGACGATACGACAGTCTCGTTGGAGGGGGTGCGCCGGTGACTTTGTGGTGCAACTATCCGACGTGGCCGTCCCGCAGCTATGCCTTCACCAATGCGCTCCTTGGCAAAGCGTAGAACAACAAGGGACTTATCCGTGACGATGAATCCGTAGCGACAGTTAGTCTCCTTCGCGTACATACCGACTTGCGATAGAGGCAAGCTGCACTGGAGTAACTCGCCCTCATCTTCTGAATCGCTCATCCTGGGTGTCCACTTGGCGGAGACCTTGGTGTCTCCTGGCAAGTGATTACCTATCCAACTTATTACCCTTCTCCGCGTTAGCTGGCATGGGAACCAACTTACCAAGGCCCAGTCTGGCCAGAGACCTAGAGCACCCTGTGTCCAACTTCCAGTCCCCATAAACGCTGTTTCTGGCTCCCATTCCAAAATGCGACAAGCCTCTTCAAGCGCCCCGTTGACCGATGGCCATATGAACTTTGCTAAATATTGCTCCATGCTGCGCTCGTCTCGAACGCTACGTTCATGGCTACACATCATGTTGGCTGACGAGGGAGCCTCTCACGGCGCATTTAGCAATACTGGACAGGCCTCTGGAGCTTTCCGTTTGGTTCGAAGTTGCGATTTGTGGTAATAGTTAGTGGTAGATGGCACTTACACTTCTTGGTGGTGACTGGGCCTGCCAGAGTGTGATCCGATACAATGTTTGAATGTGATGATTTTTTGTATTGCCCTCTGATGGATTCTGATCATGTCTGGTCTAAGTTCGTTCGACCTTCACTCCGCTCAAGTACCACAGGTAACCTCGGTGTTACATCACGTGTCAGATTTATGTTGAGGTAGCACATTTTCGTGTCTTCCTCTCTTAGACGAGAAGTCTATGATTGGTCTCCGCACCTTGCGTCAGATCTAATCGGGGCCATATGTACCGAAAGTTGAAACATGTTGAGGCCATGCTCGTGCTGGCAGCCGCATCACGCGACGGCCGCACCAGCCGATTATCCCTACCTCATACACCTAGATTGAAGCCTCAACGGAGGAGTGAGCACAACTTACAAGTAAAGTAACCCGATACCTCCTCACCTTCTAAACAGGTCACAGAACTTGATCAGTCTCACAGGATTATTGCAGCAGGTTGTTCTCTCAACCTAAAAGCTGCGCTTGTTGAGTAGAAAGATGAGATAAGGTACGCCGTGATCCTCAAGAACTATCTGATTTTCTAGAACAGTGCCGAGATAGAGACGATTGTTTCAATATTGAAATCAAACGTCATTGTCGCGCCATGCAGCCTGCCGCGTGTGTCTTTTCTGAAGCACTGTCTTCAGGCGAAGGTACAAAGAAGTCCTAAAATTGTGGAGCAATTTGGCAAAAACAGTTCGCCGAGTAAACTTTTACAGTTCGCGGAGTAACGCTCTACTTTATTATCGGACGTTGAATTGGGCCCTCATTCGATCCGTCCACGGCATTTGTTGATGTTGAGCGTTTCGAGCACCCACCTCCTCCCTCGTCCTCCGGTCCCCAGTTCGCCAGACGCCGCCCTTGGCTAGCAGCATCCTTTCCCAGGGCTCTCTTCCGCCGCCATGTCGCTATTCAGCATGCCTAGTGGCGGCGGCAACGACGTGGACGACTACTATAACCTTGGGACGCACCACTGTCCCATCACCACGTCCAGCCCCGCCGCGCAGACCTGGTTCAACCGCGGACTCGTCTGGTGCTACGGCTTCAACCATGAGGAGGCAGCCCGTTGCTTCCAGACGGCCATCTCGCACGACGCCTCGTGCGCCATCGCTCACTGGGGGCTCGCCTACGCTTTGGGCCCGAATTACAATAAGCCATGGGAGCTCTTTGGCCGGCGTGAGCTGAGCACCACGGCCGAGAGAACGCACAGGGCCGTGGAGCAGGCACAGGCGCTCTGCGGAAACGCTTCACCGGTGGAAAAGGCACTCATTGAGGCTCTTCGCTTCCGGTATCCGCGCGTGCGAGCCCCCAGGAAGGGAGACTACTGCATCTGGAATCGCGAATACGCCGATGCCATGGGCTCTGTGGCGGCGCGCTTCCCGCAGCATCTCGACGTGGCGGCGCTGTATGCCGATGCCATGATGAACCTGACGCCGTGGCAGCTGTGGGACATCAAAACGGGCCAGCCAGCAGAGGGAGCGCGGACGGAGCAAGTGAAGCGCGTGCTGGACGAGGCATTATCGCAGCAAGGGGGAGACCAGCATCCAGGATTACTGCACCTGTATATTCACCTCATGGAGATGTCGAGCACGCCTGAAGCAGGCATGCCGGCCGCCGACAAGCTGCGCGGCCTCGTCCCAGACTCTGGACACCTAAACCACATGCCGAGTCATCTCGACATCCTTGTGGGAGACTACGCTCGCGCTGTAGCCGCCAATGCCGATGCCATGGCCGCCGATGACAAGTTCTTACAGCGCGAGGGCCCGCTGAACTTCTACACGCTCTACCGTAGTCACGACTTCCACTTCCGTATCTACAGCGCCATGTTTTCCGGTCAGTCTCGACTCGCTCTCGAAACTGTCGACATGCTCGAGGCCTCCATCTCGGAGGAGCTTCTGCGGGTGGAATCCCCGCCCATGGCCGACTGGCTCGAGGCTTTCCTCGCCATGCGCGTCCACGCCCTCATCCGCTTCGGTCGCTGGAACGAAATCCTCTCGCTGCCCCTGCCGCCCGACCAAGCCCTCTACTGCGTCACGACTGCTCTCCTCCATTATGCAAAGGGCGTTGCCTACGCAGCCCTCGACCGCGTCGAGGATGCCCACCGCCACAGGGTCCTCTTCCGCCAGGCCGTCCCCCTCGTGAAGCCATCCCGGACAATCTTCAACAACAAATGCGTCCGCATCCTCGACGTCGCAGAGGCTATGCTCGATGGCGAGATCGAGTACCGCTGCGGGCATCACGACGCTGCCTTTGCGCATCTCCGTGAAGCCATCCAGCGCTACGATTCTCTGCCCTTTGACGAGCCATGGGGCTGGATGCAGCCCGCCCGTCATGCCTACGGCGCGTTGCTCCTCGAGCAGGGCCACGTCCAGGATGCTCTGGCCGTATATAGAGCTGATCTGGGCCTTGACGATTCCCTGCCCCGCGTTCACAGACATCCTAATAATGTATGGGCTCTGCATGGCTACCACGAGTGTCTCGTTAAGCTGGGCCGCATTTCAGAGGCTAGGGCTTTGGCGCCGCAGCTGAAGAAGGCGTTAGATGTCGCGGACGTGCCGATCAAGGCGTCCTGTTTTTGTAGGACGTCTGCTACAGCGAAGATTTAGAGCACCGCTCGGTTCTTTTATTCTCGATCCTCTCCCATTTTTCTTTCTGGGGCTTCTTATTTTGTTTTCCTTCCCCATTTTTCGATTTTCTTCCTTTTTGTCTCAACGTGGTATAGAGTAACACAGTACAAGCATGAATGGAGTTGTGAGGGTTCAAATTCGGGGAGCATGCCGCAACAACGGCGATCAGGATTTAAGAAGAAATGCTTGGCGTAGCGCGCTGAGCGGTAGGTGACATAGATTTCACCACATCATTGCCGATTCCTCAAAAATAGGGTATGTTTCATAGTAATGCAAAAGAACAACATCCTTGTTGAACCCTGAAAGAATGCACAGCCGCTGGCTCAAGTCCACAGCATTTCGTCTAGACTCCGCACAAAGTCAAACAATACAATATGATTAACCAACTCGCCCTTTCGACAGCTTGGCCGCAGCACTACTTGCATCACTCCCAACCTTACTCCCCGCCACGTCTTCACCACTATCAACACCGCCGCCACCATAGGCCCGCTTGTTCTCCTGTAACAAAAAGTCCTCCTGCTCTTGCGTGCTCTTATCCAGATCCAAAAAGACCCAGATCCCCACAGCACTGACCAGGCTAAGCGCAAACAAGAAGTAAAACGCCGCGCTGTTGTTCGTCCCCCCCGGGGTGGCATCGATGATGGCACTGCAGATAAGGGGCCCGAGCAGGCTGGAGGCCTTGCCAATGATATTGAAGACAGAGAAGAAGAGAAACTCGTGGCCACGGGGCGTGACGGAGCTGATCATGATCTGGGAGTAGCTGTACCAGGGACAGACGAACAGTCCATAAAAGGCCTGGTAGGCCCAAATCTCCCAGACGGTGTGGAAACCAAACCGGTCGGTCCAGTTGCCAACCATGCCCCAGGCGTCCAGGATAAGGATAAAAACCATGTTGGCGTTAAACATAGTCTTGGCGCTGAGGTTAAATCGTTTCTGGATGATCCAAAAGGTACCAATCCCCAAGGCCTGTGCGACGATGCCGACAAGGAGCAGGTACGTCAGAGTGAGAGTGTTGTAGCTGACGACTTCGTTTTGCAGAGTGGAAATGACAGTAACAGTCGTATTGAGGGAGTCACCGAGAAAGAAATACCCAACCAGGTAGATGAGACTCTGCTTCAGACGCCAGATCTGCGTGAGGGCTTCACGCAGCTGCCACAGACCGGCCGTGACGATATTGTGCCCCGGCGGGATCTGCAGCCCCGGACGCGTCTTTTCCATAACGAACCAGGCAATCGAGAGCGCGAGCCAGCAGGCCGTCGCAAAGGTGATGAGCACCGATAAGCCCCAGTTGTTGTTGGCGGTGCTCTCATCCACCTTCACCGCAAACATGATGCCTACAATGATGGCAAGGATGACTACCTCACCGACGGACTGAATCCAAAAGGCCACATTGCTCAACCTACTGCGCTCCAGCTCGTCTCGCCGGTCGAGTTCCGGTCGCGCAATGTCACCATTCTCATACGCGATATGCGCATCCCTCATGTACTGGGTATTGCGCGCCAGCGATGGGAATGCCGCCGTCCAATACGTCAGAGTCAGCTGATACGAGATCAAGCCCACGATGTAAAGCCCAATGCCGACCCTCCACTGGTCCGCCTCATGCACACCTATCCAGCCAAAGCCGACGCCGTAAGCAACAAGGGACCAGATCAACAGGACCCATCGTCGGCCTGTGCCAAAGTCGGCGTAGGCACCAATAATGAGAAACAGGGCCGCCTGGATGGCGAAGGAGACGCCATTGCAGAGGAGGACTATACTGTTGACGTCGCGCTGGTGGCCCGCAAAGTCCAACAACTTGGAGTCCCCTGCGGCCTGGGCCAGGAGGTTCTGAAACGCCGTCGGTCCAAAGTTGAAGAGGGCGAGGCCATTGGCACCTATGAAGTACATGTACCACGACCGGATCTCCCATTTACTAGTGGGTGGTGTTTCGCGATTCTGGAACGCGGGCATCACGACGCGTCGCCACGGCTGCGTCGATGAGGGCATATCGGAGGGCTCGTCTGCCTTGTCTCCATCGCGAGCTACCGACGATGAGGAGACCGATGGCGTAATGGCTGCGACATGCTCGTCCGCCAATTTGGTCGCCTCATGCTGCTTCTGCTGCTTCTTCTGCATTGTCGGTGGCGGTGTCATGGCCGGCTCGGTGCGTCGATCCCGGACGGCCGCGCAAGATGGATGGTGAGACTTGAGAAGAACGAGCCTGCACTGTCCATGAATTGCTACAAGATGCGGCCGCCACGCCGGTTTTTGTGTTTTCGTATTGCCCTGCCTTCTCGGACATCTGGGCGAGTTGTGCGTTGGCCCAGGACCCAGACCCCAGACCAGCCTGTCGTCATTCCTTCCTGATGATGGAGCAAGATTGGCTCGATGGCGTCGCTGGATGGTGGGATAGTGGTACGAGCTCCGGACTTGAGCCGACTAGCGCGTGACTACGACCGAATCAAGACTGGCACGTGGATCCAACCAAAGGGACCCTTAAAGTGTAGTGGGTCACTGAGTACATACACATAGGTATCTATGTACTTTTGTACCTAATGCTACGGAGTATGTATTAACTCTTGGCTGCTTTGTTGCGATTCTTCATCGGCCTTGTTGGCAACGCCGCCAATGCATCAGCAAACTCTATTCGTAAAAAGCCAGCCACAATAGCGGGAGGCGTCCATCACGCAATCAAAGAATTGAGGCGCCCTTTTTCTCAGCAATTTTTCTTTTCATAATGTACATATATACATCTAAAGACCCAGAGCCTTACAGTCAAGACAAGCTCACGCACTCGCAAACACACGCAAACACACGCAGGAATCATGAAACCATCTTCAACGGATCTAGAATATGTTGCGCCTGTTTTTTGTAGCTGCCCTCGCGGCAGGTCTTCCCTCCCAGCTATCTTCCCTTGATCCTCGCAGTGGCAAGAAAATTCCCGACCTTAAATTCCGTGAAGATGGCACATTCCAAATTACCGTCTTCTCCGACTTCCACCTGGGTGAACGTATGAGAAACCGCGCCCTATCTACAGCTCTCCCCTCATAATAGGATGATCTGACCGAGAGAATAGTGTCAGCAGTACCAGATGGTCCCGCGCAGGATGCCAAAACTCTCCAAGTTATGCGCGAGGTGCTCGACTACGAGAAGCCCGATTTTGTTGTTCTCAATGGTGATCTCGTGACGGGCGAATCTGCCCCCAGAAAGAAAAACACGCACTACATCGACGACCTCGTGAAGCCTCTCGTCGAGCGCAATCTCACCTGGGGCTCCACGTATGGCGAACACGATCACACGTTCACGCTCCATAGCGACAGCCTTTTGCGACGTGAGCGCAGGTTTGCCGGATCTCGAACACGCAAGATGGTCGACTTTGACCGTGCGGGGACGTCCAACTATTACGTGCCCGTCTACGCGGCAGATTGTCTCCATGTCAAACGCCAAAAATGCCATCCGGAGCTTCTTCTGTGGTTCTTTGACAGCCGCGGCGGATACAACCTTGGCCGGAGCACCAGATATGGCAATCCTGCCCCTCAGCCAAACTGGGTCGATGCCTCCGTCGTGGGCTGGTTTCAGGAGATGAATCAGAGACTGAGCCGGGCTGCGCAGCGAGACATTCCGGCTTTGGCTTTTGTGCACATCCCCATCACAGCTGCGGCCGCTCTTCAGAAAGATGGGCTGGATCCTCACAAGAATCCGGGTATCAACCATGATGTGCCGGTCTCTCATCAGGGAATGCGATGGTGTAACAAGAGAAAATACGACTTGGGTGGCCTGCACTGCGACAAGGGTGGGTTCGACACGCTCTTCATGACCGTTCTGGCTACCACGCCTGGCCTGAGGGGCTTGTTCTTTGGCCACGATCACGGCAACACCTGGTGTTCTAAGTGGCAGCCCCGGATCCCAGGCACAGACGTCGCTGCCAAGGGTATCAATCTGTGCTATGGCCAACACACGGGGTACGGAGGCTACGGGAATTGGATCCGTGGCGGCCGACAAATCGTCGTCAACCGACAGTCGGAAGACTTGGGCATTCAGACGCACATTCGCTTGGAGGATGGGAGGACTGTGGGGGCCGTGAATCTCAACTCGACGTTGAATGAGGATTTGTATCCAGCCACGCCGAACGATGAGACTTTTTTGAAACTGTCATGAATCTTGGCGTGCCCGTCGGATGGAGGGGCCAGGGCTAGACGAGTGAATTCAATTTGCAACGTTTTATGCTTGGCGCGCATGAAATATTCTGAGTATATGTCCAAAATGACGTTGTGATGCAAAAAATAGGGTTCATTATGCCTGGTAGACTGTAGTAGGTCCTCCTTGCGCAGCCCATGAGCGACCTCCATCTAGAGTAAGCTTATGGAGCGTTGGTAAGTTCACAGGGTACATGCACAGTACATGCAGTACACACATACAGAGGTTACAGGTATGTAAATATGTACATACATACCTAGCTCACGAGAATCCACGATTTCGCAATTTCAACTCCTCTCATGTCTCATACGCCTTCGTGAATCGTCTTTGACGCGAAGGAAGAACAATTCGCGAACCAGATAACCAAAGTCACATGATCGCAAGGCCACCTCTGCCTCCCAAGGCCCTTGTGACTGTAATCGAAGCTGCCTTTGCTGAAGGGCGCATGGCCAGGCTTGCGGGAATGGAGTTCCAAGATCTCGCCAGAGAACTGCTCAATTCATCAGTACATATAAAATGGGAAGTCCGAAGGGCCCCTCCTGCGTCGGGTCGGTGGGCCTATGGAATAGTAAAGCTGAAGAGTCCCGCTGCCGAGGATTCACGTGACCGCACTGACTGTCCCGATACATACTCCGTATGGAGTAAGGTAGACGATATCACGGAGCGTAATTATTAGAACTAAACGAGTACTTCCCCAGCGGCCCTACGCTGCGCTTCGGGGCGGAGGAAAACTCGCCTCGCTTCGCTTCGGGTTGGAGAGAGTCGGGCTGGAAAAGTGTTGGTTTGCGGATGGTATGGCGGTTTGCGGACGTATTTCTCCCCACTCTTTAGAATGCAGAGCATTCGACGACGCGAAGTCTTCTGATGGATTTGGATATTGAGCTGAGATTATGGACGGTGGAAGAGAGATGGGACTTTGTTGATGAAAGTTTTTTTTTCTGTAGACTGGACTGTACGGAGTACAAACACGCACAACTTCCCTCCGGGGGCCCTGCCGGGGGCCGCCTGCGGCGGGCTGCTCGCTACGCTCGTCGTAGCTATACATGTATGTCTGTCCACAAATGCAAAACCGCATAGGCAGAAAAAGCTACAAAGAACATCACATTTGCGTGAGGCACGCGCGTGGGAAGATCGGATGTAAGCGCATCAGTCTTTTTCCGTTTTCTTTCCTCCCTCCTCTGCCCCACGACGGGCATACGTAAGCATCATCACGTGAGCAAACATCTTTTTCCATGGCCGGTCTTACGTCAGCACATCGATCTTTTTTTTTCCTCCCTCCTTCTGCTGCCCCCCCCCCCTGAACTTTGGCATAAATGTAAAGCTTCGCTTTACTTCCTCATCTTTCAGTAATCGTCGTAAATTAGTTCAGCTTTACTAATCATTTTAACTTCAGAAAGTAAATGCAAGAGGTCTTTTCTCTTTGTCTTCCGCCACTGTCACTATTCACTGCCCCTTCGGTTTCATCCTAAACCGCCCCCCGGCGTCTAAGGCGAGACAGTAGACTGCCTCAAAGCGTGAATCGTTGGTGGCCAAGAATGACGTTAAGGAGATGCCAAGGCCGACGACAGCGGAACAGCCAAGTGATCCGGGCCTGAGGGTCCCCGTTGAAACAAACGGTTTGCTGTTGGGTTGACGTACACATACAGGGTGTTCTTGAGGCGAAGTTTGTTTCCTTTTTGCCCTTTTTCCTACCTGTGCAGGTTGATATTGTACGAGGCTTCAAGCTTGGGATCGTCTAAACTCATGTTGCCTAGGTACTCATGTATAATGTTGGTACACAGCCACCCAGAGGGCGACCCTGAAATCTGGAGTAAGTCTCGGCTCTCAATCACAACGTGTGACGAAGGCAGCGTTGTTTGACAAAGGAACTTGAAGGCACAAATTGTTCAAGGAAAACCAACAGAAATATCCATCTCAACCTGAAAATGAGAGGGCTGTGCAATTGTGCATCTCGTGTATGTACTCCGTACGTCCTTGTTTTCTTTTTCTATTCGAGAGACACGCGCGGTGTTTCAGGGCGGCACCGTTGCACCGTTACACAGCGCGTCGTTGACACATTTGCTCCATAGAAATATGCTGCATGATGTCATGCCACCCCATGTCTGCTTCTCCCAACTGCAAGGTGATAAGCATCTGATATGGTGGCGAGAATCTGGTCGTTGTGCTGGTTACGCAAAAGACAGACGGATTGCCTTCTTAGGTAACTTCTGCGCTGTACGCTCCTCGAACCACCCACCAGAAGAGGCGCGAAGCCGGCATCAAACCTAAACTAAACCTAAACCACCGACACGGAATGCTTACCCGTTCAAATGAGCATTACAAGATGGTTCTTATTTTTAATACCCCCCACATACCAGGGGGCGGCGGCAATCTTGATTCCATGGGCCATAAATCGTGCTGGACCCTTATACCTAACTTATTATAAGTGACGCACTGTTCGCCTGTTGCTTGTTCGCCGGGCGTCCGGTGTTTCAAAGCGAGGTACTCTGTACACTATCGACGCTCCCAACAAACATCATTGTTTCCATCCCCAGATGGGAGACACGGGTGAACGGGGCCGGACGAGCAGGCAACGCCGAAGAGTTTCGGCGCCGAATTAAGAAGAGAGTCGGGGTCCATTCGTTCATTGCGAGTGGTCCTTCACCTTTATCACGAGATACATACCCCTCATCAGGGTCCCGATATTCTGGTCATTCTCGGTGTTGCGTAGTTCACCGCACCTGAAACGCGCTGCTGGCACTCAAGAGTCAAGCGTAATAGACAAATAAGGATACATAACTAATACGACATCAGCATGCGTCGGCGCTACGTTATAAGCTATCCACCGCTCCCGAGGCAGGAAGCTACCTACGTACGCTCGTGGAATGGCGAGAAAACGAGGGGTGGCTGATGGATCATGGTATCAGAAAAATGCAAACAAATCGGAACAGAAAACGGGCATCTGCCCAACTGTAACTTCGGGGTTGAGACTCCCTGTCAAAGTGGTAACCCGGGCCGTTGAGGTGTCATTCGCAATCGCCCCCCGTTTTGGTCGTTGTGCGTCACGGATGACGATTCGGCAGGTAGATGAAATTGAAGGTCGATGGTGCAACTTGTAGAAGAGCAAGAGCATGCGGCGACGAGCGTGGGTGAAGCGATCCTTGTGAAAGCAAGCTCTATGTGATAATGATCTACCTTGAAAGCGAGGCTGACGTGAAGAAAAAAAGAAAGAAACATTCCTTGATGCATAGATGATAGTTCGTGCAATTTAAGCGAGAATGTCTAAGCTGACTTGAAGGGTTGATGAGTTTTTTTTACGAATGAAATTATCTTCGTCCAGTGCAATGCTCATCAGATCAATATCCGTGAACATATCCCTCGACTTTAAGGATCTTGCCCATACTCTAACTCGATGGATCAGATAGCGCGCGTAGGTCACAGCCTGCAAGGAGGTGCCTCTTGAATGAACAGGAAGCGAAGCAAGGAAGCTGCTTCTGCTGCCGCTTCTTGTCCTCACCCGTTCTCTGAATATGTGGATCGTAAGACGTGTGTTGCGAGCTCATCGAGTTTGGAAGAAGTAAAGATGCGTAAAACAAGATTGATTGACACTGGCTGGCTGGATGCAATCTCACGACCATATGTACTCATCTTTTCGTCGAGAGTCTAGATTTGTTTTGCTCATGTTTGCAAACAGCTATGAACCCTCAACTCCGTAAGGTTAGGTTCAAAGACGGCCGCGCTCCTTAAAACACAGGAACGTAATCATTGATCAGCTCCTTGAGATCCTGTGATAGGCAACAGTCTCACGAGGTGTTGGACGCTATCTCGCCCTGTCAGTTGGTGTCAATCCCACGTACGGTCGCATTCTGTCTTTACAAAATGCAGTGACGCGAAGCTGTGCCAGTGCGCGCCAAAAATAGGCAAAACTGAAGGGTCTGCGACGCAAGTCACGTGGTCTTATGTCAGG